>DWMZ01006751.1:0-10164 GCA_018249855.1 Eueides tales michaeli | reverse complement strand
ATTGTAACATAAGGACTTTTGTTCTCGTTTATATGGCTCAGTTGCGAAAAAATAATTCGCTGTAAGGTGTCTACAATAACTAACAATTATATATAGATATAAGATATTTAAAAAAATATCAAGGGCTGGTTAGACTCACCCACCGAGGGTTCCTTACCAATTTTAATATTGCAGGTCAGTGGGAAGTATTACATATAACAGTAGACAAACTCATGTTTGAAGGCGTATGCAATCAATTTGTACGAAATTCAATATAATTATAAACTTTTTATTATTTTATCTATTACATAAATACAAGATTTCTATTTAACGTGGTGAATAATTTTTTTATAAATTCATGAATGATTTATTTAAATAATGCTATATGATAATTAAAACCAATATGGTTATAAAATTATTGGTCGTATTTATCATATAAAGGATAAATTATTATGTTCCATAATGCATATATTACTATTAAATATAAAACGTTAAAACGATCATAGATTAATTAAAAGTTTTACCATAAACACGAACACACACACGCAACTACGCACACACACACTATTTTAATGTTAATTATTGTACTGTTAATTGAATTCTCTATCACTTTAGTGAAACCGATTGTTATGTATGGGTGTTATTCTATCCGAGTATAAGCGTCAGTCTCACACTATTGTAAATAACTTTCCATTTATCTGAATGTAACCTTAAATTTTGTATACTTACGAGTATATTGTGTTGAGAAATTAGGATTATTATTATTATTTGCAAATATTACTATGTAATGTTTTTCTTTGGACATTTACAGTGGTAAGTCATCAGGAAGCCCTTTAATCATGCGAAGGTGAACACCGTAAAAAATGAAGCAAAACTAATTATATAATCATTGCATTGACACAAAAACATATTTTTTCTGTATTTCAAGAGACTAAACTTGGATATTTAAGGTCCCGTACCTTAAATGCATTAATCATTAAACCCTAAAAGCAACTGATTTTATTTCCTTTCTCTTCTATAGCATCAAATTGCACTGTTTTATCTGTCTGAATAAAAAAAACCTTCAGTTGAAGTGTATTTTAAAATTTACATTTTCCTACCCTAACTCTGTCATCTACTTCCGCAGACTGCGAAAATGAAGTAATTTTTTGAAATATTCACTAGCTAAATCTTTTAGCAAAACCAGATTTATTCTCGTGCGGGATAAAATTACCTTAAAAATATACTAAAATCTTTTATAACTTCGAAATAGATATATTCAATACCGATATATGCGCATTTTAAGTTTGTTAAGTCAAGTGTAATAAATGTATTTTTATGTGTAGGTATTGTAGTAACACACTTTGTCTCTTTTTTATGGCTTCACGCTGTATCCCGCAAATAGCAGGGTAGGCAGAGGGAATTTGAGAACCTAGTGTTAAGGCACTCCGTACCACTTCCGTTCGCGACTTTCCGCCAAATTTGAAGCATTGCGTGTTGAGTGGCGGAATTCAACACCGCGCTTTTGCCTTATTACCAGAGCGAAGAAATGAAACATAAATAACTCATTTACTCGAGTGGGGATCGAATTCACAACCTATCGGTTACAGTCATAACATTATAAAATTATAACGTATGAAGATTCTTCTTTATATAAGAAATTTGTCTATAATTGTCATTGTTTATTAAACGAAGCTCTAACCTTAAATTCTACGAGTTTTCAGTGGTGTTAGACAAAGCAAATGAACTCTTTATTATTGAATATTTTATTTTTAACTAAAACGCAATTACATATTGTTTTATATATACACTGTATCTCACAAATAGCATACAACTTATAATAATATATACAACTGTATACCAAGAAATATATTTTGATCTCTCTATCATTCTGTCTGTCAAAAATTGTATGATATAGGCGTAGACAATAGGCCATCACGCCCTTCTCATACATATGTTAACGAGTTATATTTACTTATTCTTATTGTGCACATCTATCAAGTATAATAAAACCTAGTACGTGGATTATGTACCTATTTTTTAGGGATCTGTACTTCAAAAGGTAAAAATTAAATCTTTAAAGTGACTATTTGTTGGTCGTCGGTTCATCTGATATACATAGATCAACGATACCTTGAAGTATAGAAATTGAGCAACATGCATTCATTTTGCATGAAATTCCACGTAATTAAAACCTGTAAGGTCTTTCCTGTGAACCTTAAGTCATGTATGTATGTATATTAATATGATATGACATAAAAAGTAAAAGTGAAAATTGTATAGTAAAAAATCAGAATAAACTTTTTGTAATCCTCTTTGAACAGAATTTGTGTACATTATCACAAACTTTATCAACTATAGTTGCTATCGAAAAATAGAAATTTAGATTTGGGTTTAAAAAAATAAAACTGTACTATAAATACTAATTTTCAAACACATTATTGTAGTTTAATAATAAGTTATCCTTTCAAACACATTATTGTAGTTTAATAATAAGTTACCCTTCAAATGAGAGTCAAAGCTCGCAGAGTTGACTTTCAGAAATTCGTACAGCAGTACAGAACCTTCTGTGGGCTAGTCCGAATCGAACTAGACCGATTTATTTGTATCCGTTTAAATTTTTTCTCTTGCGGTCAGAAACTAATTTGCATCGTTACTGAAAGCTGAAGTGAACGTGGTCGGAATAATGTTAGTTGAGAATTTTTACTTTAATTTTATTTTCACGTATCGGCTTTTGCAGGGTCGAATGGATCTAATCATACTTTTTTTTTCTATTTTAGAAGGTAGTTATGACCCAGTAAGATAGCGTTTGACTGTACATTTAACAATTTTTGGCTTAATTCTAACATGAAGATGGGAATCAATGGCAATAATACTCACTCTGCTCTCTTGCTGCATCCCGTACATGGAACCTAGTGTTAAGACACTCCGTTCCCCCACTTTCCACCGAAATTGAGGCGTTGTGTCTTGAGTGGCGGAACTCAACCCCGCGCTTTGCCTTGTTACAAGAACGAAGAAATTAAAATATTATAAATTTAAAATGAAAGTTTTAATATTTAAACCCAAAATGCGTCGCGCTTAAAGCAATGTGTTTGACAGGCTATGATAAATTATATCTACATTAAAACTAACTTTTACCTGCGATTTCACCCTTATAACTCAACGGAAATAACAAAAAATTGTGTATGAAATATGAAAAATTCTAGCTACCAAAGGTAATTCTGCTCACAATTACAGTGATAATACCTCTATATGGTTAAATGAATATTAAAATTTAATAAAACAATTTTACAAATAGACACTTTTGTTCCTGAGATTGGTGTGTTCAACTAAATAAGCTCTTCAGCTTTATAATATTAATATAGGGTTTTCAAATATTCACTACAACGACACTGCTGATATATAGTACTGAGTTATAACCTCTGTGGACTCGCCTAAGTGTGGTTCGATTGAACTTCTCTCCACAAAGTGTTTTCCAAAGTTTTAAATTGAAAACTATAAAAGATATATGAAAAGGGTGCAACAATCAGTTACATTTATATAAGAAATGGGTTTTCATTTTTTTTTTATTTTCCATTTAATTTTCGCAAGAATCATTTTCATTTCCAAGACACATTTTAACAAATGCGATTGTATAATGATATTCTAGGTTTTAGCATTATATAATGTAGCCTGAGGCCTATCGTGACGCAGCGGCACAAGCATATGACTGTAACCGACAGGTTGTAGGTTCGATCCCCACTCGAGGAAATGAAATATTTAATATTTTCAAATTAAACACTTAATGTTTCATTTCTCTGATAATAAGGCAAAAGCACGGCGTTGAGAACACACAAAGCCTCAAATTAGGCGGAAAGTGGGGAACGGAAGTGGGACGGAGTGTCTTATCACTATATTCCCAAGTTCCTTCTGCCTACCCTGCCATGTGCGGGATACAGCGAGAAGCTGAGTGAGTGAGTGAGTATAGACATATTCGATAAATGGGCTATCCAAAACTATAATATTCTTTTTAATCAAGCCGCTAGTTCCCGAAAACTCACTAATGTAAGTAGAATTCTTCGAAATATTAAAACTTCCTTCCTTCGAAATATTAAAAAAATAGCGGGTTCGAGTTTTGAAATTACTTTGTGGTGTTCTTACATGACTGTGATTAAATATTACTGCATACGATATGTCTTTTCTATGAAGGAAATGTGAGTAGTAAGAGAGACAGAGAGAGGAAGCGGGAGACCGCGGTTGACCTTCGAAAACACAGTATCTACGATACTGGAGGAAGGTCACGTAAAAAGCATAAGGACCCCCCGGAGGGCATAAAGAGGTTGATGACAGTGGACGAGGCGAAAGAGGTGTGCCGAGACCATAACGTTTGGCGCTCTGTTCTCTCTGCCTACCCCGCTATATAGCGTGAAGCTAAGTAAGTATGTCTTTTTGTTTAGACACCAACGATATCTATACCACTGTAAAATTTTATATTAAAAATGTAAACAGGACTTGAATAGCAACCCTCCCATTTAAATGATAGTCTTCTGTGCAATAACAGTGTTATTTTGTACACCAAATTGCAAATTGAGCTGCAATAGTTGCCAATAACGCTAATTGAAAATTCCTACATGTATGAGATTGACATAAGTGAGGCAACGTGACTCTGCAATAGGAAGTGTTATAGTACTATAGTAGAACAGTGGAAAATGTTTAATTGCCATAGTGATAGTTATCGGTTTAATCTCAACACGATGAGGGACTTTTTTCTATTTTTTTTTTAATTTATTCAAATATACTTTGGTTTTCAGCGTAGCATTCGATTAATACATATTAATAATTATAATAATTTGGGACCTGTCGTACCGCAGTGCCATAAGCATGTGACTGTAAACGCGATAGATTGTGGGTTCAATCACCACTCGAGGAAATAAAGTAAATACTTTGTTTCCTCGAGTGGTTTTCGAATATCTTCAAATTAAACATTTAATATTTCATTTCTTCGCTTTGAGCGCGTTGAGCTTCGTCACACAACACACAATACCTAAACTTCGGCAGAAAGCAGATGGAACAACGGAACGGAAGGCTTTAACATTCGGTTACCAAGTTACAATATTCTAAAATTCGATTAAAAAAAGTCCTAAGTCTAGTTATCTTTTAATTTTTTTTTACACCTTCATACTACCTCTTTCCATGCTTATAATCCAAAAATAGTGAAATTTATGTAAAAATGATAAGCCATATTTTAGATAATACTCGTCTTTTGTCAAAAAATTGTACAATATATTAATCTAAATATAAATTTTAAATTATTTACATTTCAAAATAAATGTAGGCAAATCTTATTTCTTCAGTCTTTGGTATACTAAAATTTCCACCGTATGATGTGAACAGTGCTTTGTTAAACAATTTTCTGTAGCTCAGTGGTTTTGCGTACTGGCCTGGAAGAGGTCCCGAGGAACTGTCTTCCTTTTACAAACCAACAAAATCAATAATCTCGAATTCTGTATGTTAACAGTTATAGCGCTTGGATTGTCTGGTCTATCTATGTTTCTCTTAAAAATAGTTAAAATGTTATTTTAGACGTAGAAAAAAATAAAAAATGGTCAGGTGCGAGCCGAACTCGCCCAGCGCCAGTTCCTGATCTTATGATCGCGTTAGCTTAATTCATTCTGTGTTCCAAAAGACTGTAAACCAATTTTTTTATTATTTATAACTTCACACGATCTCCAATTGTGAAATTTAATAGATTTTAGATGGACAACAAAATTATTCATATGAATAACTTATATGTATATGTTGGTATATACCAACAAACAAAAAAAAATAATAAAAAAAAGCTCTTTTTTTATTAAAAATGAAATACTTTTATAACGTACACAGCGTTTCCTAGTAAAAATAAAAAACAAAACAATAACAATATTTCCTACACAAAACAATTATAATTCAAACAAAACACTTTAATGTTATTATTATTTTGACGTTTACATTACAAAATATTTTTCCAAGTATCCATTAAGATTTATAAAACAAAAGTAAGTTAATATTAACGATACCTTTTTCTTTGTTATTAAAATATGAAACCGGAGTAAAATATAAATAAATAAATAAAGTCAAGCCCAATTTGCTACGTTGCCAATACACGAGTCAAAAGGAATCCCTAGGTAGTGTACGTAATAAAATTTCGCTAAAAGAACGTTAGAAACATGGAGCTAGTTCCTGAGGATTGAAATAAAGTATAGACCCAGCTCCACTATTTATTTAAACAAGATATTTATTATGTATATACTATATAGCCTTACGCTGTATCTCACACATAGCGGGAACCAGGGAACCTGGGAACCTAGTAGTTAAGTCATAACCTTCTCATTACGACACGTTGAGTGGCGGAACTTAACGTCGCATTTTACCTTAATACCAAAAAATGAAAATATTTAACATTTCATCCCCCGAGTAAGCCCACAACCTGTGTGCGAGACGGCCTCAAACAGTTAAAATAGCTTGCACATGTGAAGCTAGTTTTTACGTACCTTATGTTTACTTATAGCTTACTATGCAGAGAATAATTATGTTAAAGAAAATTCAACGACTTATATTACTCTGGTTAACAGATTTATGACTTGGTACCCTCTGCCTATTCTGCTTTATGTAAAGTACAACGTAAAAATAGGCAGTATCGCTTATATTTGTATATATAGGTTTCACTATATTCGTTTTTTTCTATTTTTTATGTAAAATATACGAGCCTCATTTATTTTCGATCGTTCTGCCTTTTCATATACATTATGCATAGACTTGTGGCCGCTATGAAACTATCAGATTGTCAATGACTTTTTTTTAAACTACTTTCTTTATTTATTTATTTGGTGGATTAATTTTTATCTTCACGCAAAATCTCACGTAGAGCAGGGTGGGCAGAAGAAGCCCCCTTCTCCCTATATTTGAACTTTCAACCAAAACCGATTCATTTTCCCTTATAGAAATCGAACCTATGATATTAATTTTAAAAACCAAATAAAAATTTGAACGTGACGATATTTGAACCAACGCCTCTTTGAGACCGCCCAAGCGCTTTGACCTACTAAGCCATACGTTCTCATCAAGCTACGTCGAAATTCTTATACACTTGATACCACTTATATATGTTGTTAGCATATCTGTAGGGAGATTTTTACAAATTTCCGCTGCCCAAAGATACGACGAGCCTATGATGTTCGCAATGAAAAATGGAAAAAAAATACTTCATATGTTGCTATTCCGAAAATACGTAAACATGCATAAAAAAAATTAACGGCTTAACAACAACGTAAGATGACTGATGACAATCTGTCATCAGTCATCTTACCATACTTAATTACTTAACAAGTCTAATTTTATGTTCAAACACGTATAAAATCATCGTTTCACTAAATAGCCAGCCGACCGCAACGTCTCAAAATAAAATGATCCCGTAAAATTTTATATATGCAATCAAAATTGCCGTATAATTTTGACCCCTACATCATCAAGTATAAGAAACTTTTTTCTCTAACATTAAATACGGTTCAAACTAACTACAAGGACGCAATAGCCCCTTTGCACGATACTACAGTGGTAATCGATTTGACAAAGCCTTGATGGCTTAGAATGGATTAGATATTAGATCTGAGCTTAAAACTGTTATATTTTGTGCTGTTAATGATTTATTACTTTGTCGTGGCGCAGGGGCACAATCGTGTGACTGGTTCTTAATTTGATCCCCACTCGAGCAAATGAAATTTTTATTTCTTGGCTGAGGTAACAAGGCAAAACGCGGCGTTGAGTTTCGCCAGTCAACATGCAATATTTCAAAATCAGTTGAAAGTGGGAAACAGAACGGAGTGTCAGATCGGAGTGAGTGAAAATAATTCATTCACGGACCAATTAGTTTTTCTTAGGTAGATATGTTTTGTATACAACAGCACCACTTAATGCTGAATTGAAGTTGATTTAAATCATAAAGTTACCAATGAGTGAGCGCCGATTTATCATAGCCGAATTGTAAAAAATGGGCTATTGATACTCACCGATTACATACATCGGTGAGAGTGTCAATGTGTAAGTATAGGAAAGTAATATAACATCTATTACTATTTACTTTTGCGAATTTGAATTTTGCGAATTTCAATATTCTCTCGAAAAATGAGGAAGGAAAGGGATTACCTTACACCAGGTTCTTACTCTGCTATGCCGAAAGAAGCGTATTTGCAGGTAAGGTCTTTATAAGAATAAGAATAAAATATTGAATATACTCGTATATATGGAGTTACGATATATGAAAAATTAACTTTACTTAAAAAATAAACAATTTGTAAAGCCAATGTTTTCTTTCTGCCATGAAGAATGAGTGAATGAAATTCGGCTATGATTTTTTCCTTAAAAATTCCAGAAAGTCTTTAAAAAATTACTGTGTTTTACTTAAAGTACATATAATATTTTTTTGGTATACTTCGGTAAGATCATAAAGAGAAGTTTCCCAAAGGTATAAATCTATATTAAAAATGCTATTTACAGGTACAAAGCCATTTATACGACCAAAATGCAACACTACATGAATACAACCCATATTTCAGATATAATACTCCCCCGAGTGATATTTAAGTTACCACGTACAATCTGACATATTTAAGTCACGTCGCGACGTTTTGTTGGGAATTACGTTTATCATTGTTTATATTCCTGTATATATAGACATAATTATGAATAAATAAAAATGTTTAGGTGTTTAAAATTAGCTTTTTTTAGCTTTACGCTGAATCTCGCACATAGTAACCCTACAGGCAGAGTAAACCCGGGCACCAAATGTTGGGACAATTAAGAGGTCAATCCCGTTACCTGATTTACGCCGACTTTTGAGGAATTGCGTTTTGCCGAGCTTTACTACATAACTAGAATAAAAATATGAAAATTGTGACCCCTTTCAAAAATATTTCTGAGAGGAGCTCACATTATTTAGTTTGTCGGTCCAACGTGCTGATCAAACAACGACTATCTATTTATTATGCCTTATCTTTGTATTGGCCATATAGTGAGATATATAATGGAATAAAGCGTTGTTCAATTATCAGAGAGAGAGAGAATGATTTAAGCTTATTTTTAAAATGTCAAGAATTTGGTTAAACACATTCATCTCTGAAATTACTGGTGTAAATTTAAAAAATATATATTTTTATTAATCAAGGATTACAATCAAATGCTCCGGCGATAAAAGCTAGCTAGTGGAACGTTAACTGGTGGATTGAGTTTACATTACTGTTTTTTGACTATGACAACGAAGCCAGCGGTAACAACTAGTAAATAACGATATCGTGTCGCGCTAGCGTGATTAGCGTTAAAAAACTAAGGATACGTAATAAAAATTATGTAAATAAATATAATATATTTATTTACATAATTTTTATTACCTTAGACATATATGTTCTATAAAATTGATGACACCTGTTCGTGACACCTCGCCTAGGTTAAAACTTTAGCCATAATGGATATTTAATACACATTTTACAAGATTTTTTTAGTGAACCTTTATAAATTAAATATAAGAGAAATTATTAATGGAGAAGTCGAATGTTCTTGTATCTGTCAATTGGAAAAAATAAGAATACTGTAGTCTGTCCAGAGACATAAGGAATATGTTCCTTGAGAAATTTTGATGAAATTCGGGCTGATTTTTAATTTAATTATATATTTTATTTGAATTAATTTTGTGTTTTAATCTAATCGTTTCGATATCACATAAAGTCGTAAAGAATTTTAGTAAAAATATATAAAATTGAAATAAATAGTGTATGTAACACATGTGAAGTTTAGCCCACGTGTTTGAAAGTCTAAATAGATCATCAAATATTAATTATAAAAATGAATTCCTTCAACACTTTATGTATGCAGGTATAACTGATAGTCACCTTTTCTGTATTTGATGAAAAAATAAATATTCATTACAGAGTTACCGGTATGGAGAGTTTAATCATGACTGGAGACGTTGATTTTCCTCCATACGATGCCTATCGTAAAATATATAGAGATTCTTCACTAAAATACATAAATATAATCAAAATATAAAACAGTCTTAATACATAACAAATGTTAGTATGTTTATCAGTTGCCTGATCACCAATTTACGAGCGCCCAGTTTGGGGTTACATAGCCATGTGTGATTTGTGTGTAATGTTGTTGATCAAGGAAAATTAAAGTACCTATTGTTTTGTTTTT
>DWMZ01006750.1:0-10164 GCA_018249855.1 Eueides tales michaeli | reverse complement strand
ATATATATATATATATATATATATATATATATATATATATATATATATATATATATATATATATATATATATATATATATATATATATATATATATATATATATATATATGTATATATATATATCCTCCTGAGACCCAAGACTAAAGTAAATAACCCACAGTAAAGATTGCAACTTTTAATAACTAAGTACTATTTATTATTAATTAAACACAAAAGAAAAAAAATCCTCCCCCTCCCCTTTTGGCTTAAGGGATGGTATCACAGGTGATACCTTAGGACTGCACTAGTTTAAAATAAGGTTTTTATTCATATTATTTTTATTTTTATTTCACATACAAAAAATGGCACATTTACCAGTCTTTATGTTAATAAAAGCTACTGGGTAGTGTGATAATCAAAAAAGCAGTTCCTATTTACATTAAAGCAAAGATAAATATTACATTCAGATTATTTCACAAAGGTCAAGTTTCTACAACCTTTTCGACATTTTGATCTGTTGTTTTGATCTCCCTTAACACAGGTTGGCAGATATTTTGCTTTTTCTTCTTGTAGAAGTAGAAGGTTTTTCATCTATTATGGAAACAGGACTGTTACGAATGCCTGGAGTGGAACAAGGGCTTTGTTGTGGGGTATTGCGTTTTACTCGTACAGATTGTGGGTTCAAAACTAGTGGCTGTGTTGGTCCAGGCCTTGAATTGTTTTGCCAAATCCAGTTTGAAATCTAAATATTGGTCTATATCTTTTCTCTGGCGTACAGATTTTGCGGCATCGCCTCGATATTGTACCCAACCTGCTGCTGCAGCAAAGTCGAAAAAATGAAATATTGTTCTAATAGTCCACTTACCAGTTCTTTCTCTCATGGGGTACTTGCCAATAATACGATCCAGTAAGTCAATGCCTCCCATATACTTGTTATAATTTTTTATAGCTACAGGTTGTGGCACTTCGATATAGGTTTTATTTTGCTTGCTCCAGCGTCGACATGTTCCCAATGGCTGTACAGCCGCATCAGTTGACGCAACATAAATTGGTTTGCTGTCTAACCACTTTATGACAGCAATCTTGTTGTCACCCCTTACAACACAATCGTAATTACCTCTTCCAGCTTTTTGTAAAGCCGTATCTGTCTTGAACAATGCCCGCTTTTTGAGTGGTTTCTTTGATTAGGCCGCTGGTACTCTGGCACTTTATTTTTCATTAATGTCCCAGTTGCCTTGATTCCCCTTACTATTAAGTTATCAAGAAGTGGAATAGATGTGAAGTATCGGTCAATAAAAATTGAAGAACTTGTAGGCAACTTATCCACTAGTTTTAACACGAAACGCCCGCCAAGATCAAGTTTTTCGGGTGATGGACACAGTGCCGATTCAATCGTTGTGCCTTTCCCCTAATATAAATATAAATCAAGCGGAATACCATTAGGATTGGCCATTAGAAAAACTTTTATACCTTCTGGGTTTGGTTTGCCTTTAACAACTTATTTTTGTTTTTTTTTCGTCGATAGCGACACAACTATCTCTTTTATTTTGACGAAAACCCTTTTCTATCGCAGAAATGATTGGACGCACTTTCCAAAACTTGTCATTCTGTCTGGCATTTTGAGTAATTAGTTCATCATTTGTGATCTTTAAAATTGATCTAAGTTGAAAATAGCGATTACGAGTAATTGTGCTTGCAAAAAATTTCAACTCAAGTTATCACCGGGGGTCTCAGGAGGATATATATATATATATATATATATATATATATATATATATATATATATATATATATATATATATATATATATATATATATATATATATATATATATTCTTTTTTTAATGGAGAATTGGTTGTGTAATGCCCCAACAAGGCTCACAGCTTCAGTAAGCTCGTTTTAGTTGAAATAAAGTTTAAATAGAACTATTAGTGCGAGTATTAACTTTTTGTTTAAATACATCGAAAATAAAATTTTACGCAACATCACAAAGGTGCCGAATGCTGTACGCTGAAAAGATATGTATTATGTAAATTTCTTAAAAATTTCAGCTTTATGCCTCTACGTGATCGACATTGTCTTGACAATTGGACAGACGCACATAAAAGGTCCACTTTTTAGTGCGTCTAATAATAAAAAGTATAATTTAATTTCCGTATGTTCAGTTTTTCGTTTGTAGGTACTAAATCCTATCAGAGTAAAGTATAATAAGACTAAAAAGCTTATAACCGGTGAAACCGCACGTGGATCACTCGTAAAATATAACTAACACATTAATGACCTATTTATAATATCTTATATAAGAATGATATTTTTTAATATTTAAAGTATTGGAACTTTAAAAAGACACATAGCAGCAAGAGCTTACCAATCTAAGTGTGACGATTGTGGGTTTGAGATTCCCACTCAAAGGCCGCCGCGCTTTGCCAGAATGATGTTATAAAAATATTTCATTTTTATTACATCATTCTGGGAAAGCGCGGTGTTGAGTTTTGCCACTCAGTACATAATTCATGGAGAATTCGGCGGAGAGTGTGGAACGTGGAACATTTCGATTTAATTTTGAATTTATGTAAAGCATAAATATGTACCTGAATATTTCTACAGAATGAGTAACTACTCGCTATCTAAAGAGACAGAGCTATGTGTTTACCAATTACTTGAAAGATAGGGGACGGGGTGTCAAAGGCATTATCTCTTTGTCTATTGAATATCCTATATTATAACAGACTTCTTGCAGTAGTTGTTACTTGATAAATCAAGCAAAACATATTATATAAAAGAAGCATGACAAAGCTGATGATCTATAGTAGTTGAGTATTTTATAGTGAAATATGTGTTATTTTCAAAGAGTTGAAGTTGAAGAGTTTTCGTCTTCAAATGAAAGACATTCATTCCAAGAACTGTTTCTTACCGTTTAATGTCACTTACGATCAAAGAAGCGATGTATTTTTATAGCTTCACACAGTATTCTGCATATAGCACGGCCAGTAGAAAGAACGTGGGAACGTAGTGTTAAGAAACTCCGTTCCTATTAAGACACTTTCGTTCCTCACTTTCACTCGAAATCTGGAAACAATCAACGTCGCGTTTTCTTTTACAGTCGCTTCTATTCGGTTTACAGTCGCACTCTTGTATCACTCCACCACAGTAGGTCTACGTTCTACGGTCTCGTTACGTTTCTCTTCACGATACTTTTATACATTTTTTTAATAGGAAATTAAATATGATTCAGCTCAATCAAAAATAGTACACACACATTTAATTTAAAGCTTAATTACAGCGTAACGTGTGAAAAGATTAATCGCTTGAATAAAAAATATACGTCATATAAACTTATTGCGCTTTAAATGAATGCACTTTAGAGAGCAAGGCTTCAGTGTAAATCAAGAAGAAAAATGAAATAGGGTCGCATTAAGTGAAGTTCGTTGCAAAGTACCTCTTAATTAGGGGCCTTGATGACTTGAACCGAGTTCTCAAAGAAAATTTTAATTGTTCCCTGAATTCTGAATCACTGAAGAGATATTTAATTATATCACTTTTAAATAAAAACAAATCGTTACCTACAATATCTAAGTGACCTACATAATATATCTGAAGCGGCAAAATATACATACATAGTTATATAGTAAATAATAATGTAAAAAGGCTACCGTGGCTCAGAGGCACAAGTGTCCGACTATAAATGAGACAAATGTGGTTCGACATCTAATCCAAAAATGAATACCCAATGAAATATTTAATGTATCCTCGCTCTGGTAACGAAGGTCTGGCGACGGGTGTGGGCTTGATTCTCACCTGGGGGCAATAGCCAGGTAAAGCGCGGCTTTGTATTTCACCACTCAACTCACAATGCGTCAAAAATTCGGTAGAAAAATGTATAAAGAGGCACTCTTTATACCACTATGTTCCCATATTCCCTTTGCCTATTTATGAAGATTTCGTTCCTAAGCCCATTTTATAAGATATACATAGGTATTTGCTTATATTATAGAATTGTACTGAGAAATATCCAAAGTAAATATTAAAATGAGACTTTCTATAATAAGGCTCTACTCGTGGTTTTATATATATTTAAGTTTGACGCATATAGCACACGTCAGGACAGGTATAAAAGAAGAGAGAAAAGAAATAAAAGAGAAAGTGTCTAAACAATTTATTTCTTATTTTTTATATAGATTTAAATCCTTAAGTGTACTAGACAATTTTACATCAAAAAATGTTCTTCTATTATTTCATGAAAATTGAAAACATTGATATTTGTCACATGAGACTCAGAGTCGCTGCGTTAGCAAATCATTTATTAAAGTCACTTGGCAATTGCTAAAGAAGGGAAAGAGAAAAAATGATATAAAAAAAAATTAAAGTTTTTCTTATCACAGATTAACGCATACGTGATTGATCTGAGAATAAAATTACAAATAAATAAATAAATTTTCGATATACTAATTGTTGAATAATGTTACAAAGACTTACTATTATTCAAAAGCATTTTTTAAAGAGCAATCAATAGTTAGTTGAATTCTGTCACTCAATATTCAATACCTCTAGAATTAAGCGAAATGCGGGGAACGGAAGTGACTTAATGGGAACCGAGTGTCTTAATACTGAAACAACACATACGGTAATAAGTTCTCAGGTTCCCTATCCTTCTATTTGCGGGATAAAGCGTAAAGCATACAATATTGCTAAACTCAAGTCTCACATTATCTTAAATTTGAAATACACTTGCAAAGGAGACTAAGTTGCTGCGTTTGTCCTTTTCACTGAATCTCCAAATAATGAAAATGAATCGAACTCGTCTTTCACCAGGTGCTACAAACATATTGTAACTTTAAAGTTTAAATAATAATGCTAACAACATAAATAAGTTGTAATAAACGTATAAAAATTTCGACGGAGCTCGGTGAGAACGAATGGCTTAGTGGTCAGAGCGCTTGGACGGATTCCAAGAGACGCGGGTACAAATCCTGGTTCCTTCAAATTTTTATACGTTTTTATATTTAGTATTTTTCTTTCCTAAGTGTAGAATAAAAATAGTAAAAATATTGCCGAAAATCACTAATCCAAAGAAAGAAAAAAAGAACCTTAAAAACTGTATGTAAAGTGTTGCTTGATTTGTGGTTAGCAAACTTTGTATCCAATAATCTACGAAAAATCGTTCTTTCATACGAACACAAATCATTACATGTATTAATTCTACTCTCAATTTCATTACACGGCTCGCAGACTGTTTGCATTAGACAATGGAAAAACAAGAAACAAGAAATTAACAAAAGACAAGAGTCGTGGAATTTATGTTTAAATTATTGAAACACGCGTAGCAGTTGATCAAAAGCTAAATTTATTTTGCAAATATGACAGGTAGGTACACATAATTCATAATAGATGGTGCTAGTAGTAATTAGAATGCATTATTTTGATATTAATTTTAACATCACCACTTATCAAAATAATCTAACCTTCAAAATAAATCACAGAAATAGAAGCGAAACATCAAATAGATTATACAATGCTTTGAATACCTAACTTTTTAACAAAATAATAATGTTTTACACTACTTAATCCCATAGTCAGTAAGTCTGCTGGCATTCCAGCTTTTGGCTGGTAAACAATCTTAACGAGATTCATAGCAACCTGCTTCCAATGATGACGCACATCTATGTGCTTGGTTCTTTTATGAAATAATGGGTTTTCTGATAATTTCTAAGCTTCTTGATTATGATTGTATAATATGATTAGATAATCACAACTGCCTTCAATTTCACACAACAAGTTTCTTAAATATATAGCCTCTTTACAGGCTTCCGCTATGGCCATACTTGACAAAGCTATAGTATGTTGTTTTTTACATTTATATGAAACTAGCTGTTACCCGCGACTTCGTCCGCGTTCACTATTTTGGTCATAGTGACTTACACATAAAAGATAGATATATGCTGTCGCGGACTTTTATTTAGAACTTTTTAAGATAAATAATCCTACAGTACATTCATTACCTTTGTGTAATTCCAATGATTAAAAAAGTTTTTTTTTTAAATCGGTTTTCCCATCTTCGAGTAATCTGAGGAACACACGTATTAAGAACCTCCTTCTTTTTTACAGTCGGTTAATAAAATGAGATAATAGTCAGATACAGATTTCCCAATTGCGTTATTACACGAAAAAACCGCATCAGTGCCTTTTAAATTTTAGGGGTTGCCCTCGATTTCTCCAGGATTCCATCATCAGATCCTGATCTCCTGACCATGGGACCAATTGTGAAATATACCCTCTCGAACAAAAGACGAATTTTGAAAATCGGTCCACCCATCTTCGAGTAATCGGGGAACATACATAAAAGAACCTCCTTTTTTATGTCGGTTAAAAATCCCTATAAATTTTAATTTATTATGTCATTCTGATATCGAAGCTATATTACTGCAAAGTTTGATGAATATCCGTTCAGTAGTTTTTGCGTGAAAGAGTAACAAACATACACACATCCGTACAAACTTTCGCATTTATAATATTAAATAAGATAAGATAAGGGTACCTGACAGTTTAAACTAAAAACCTGTGTAACATTTCCTATCTATGGGATTTGAAGCCCAATCTGCATCAACAAAACCCTCCAATTGACAATTGTCCCCGCTAAATATTAGTCCATATGATTTAGTTTTACATAAGTATCTTAAAATGCGTTTTGCATGCTTCCAATGAGTATAGGAATAACGGTTATTAAATTGGCTTAAGTAACTCACACTACAAGAAATGTCTGGGCGAGTTAAAACACTTAAATACATAAAGCTACTTATTAGTTGTTCATATGGATATTGTTTACAAACATTTACACTTTTCTCTAATTTGAAGTCCACGCCTTTTTTCTGTGTAAACCCTTTTGCTAACAGTCTTGCCCTGTAACGAACATTATTATCACTTTCGTACTTTTTCTTAAATATCCATTTACACTGCACTACCCTATCAGCCTCTTTCCTATCTACAAATGTCCATACTTGATTCTCATCAAATGCCTTCAGTTCATCTGTCATCGCCTGTCTCCACTCTTCCTTATCTGGTCCATTCAATGCAGCTTCATAACTTAGTTCTCGATCGCATGATTCCAGGTTCTCCAGGATACAGAGGTTGGTATATGTAGATACACCTGGACCTCATCCTCAATAATAGACTCTTCTTCAGCCACAGATTGATAAGAATTATGTTCAGAAATCGATGACTCACATACATATGTCAAATCATTTGGATCAGAAACTGAATTTTCTAGAAAACTTTTTTGTTTTCACTTTTCTCTGACTTTTCTTCACTCTGTTTTCTCCATAATAATGACATCTCTGCTCGTAGTATTTTTTTTAGTTTTTGGGTTATACAATCTGTATCCTTTAACATTTTCTGGAATCTATCTGGAAACTAGAATCAATTTGTCAGCCCTCTTATCAAAATAAACTCCTACCACAGCTCCTACTTTCATTTTCTGCAAGGGCTTACATTTTATATGTCCTAACCTTTTATGCCATGTTGACATTGATTATAATGAATTCTCGATTTTTCCAATGTTCAACCTGTACTCACCATTTACTTAGTTAGCAATACCGATAACCTCATTTATTTGATTGTATATCAAACAGACATCTTTCTTGAATACAACTCTATTGCTATTAGCTATGAGTTGGATTACGGTCAATAAATTTGTTGTGTGTATGTACAATACATTTTTCACAATCATATCATTATTCTTGTTTCACAAACACTAAGTACAGGCACCGTCGTTTGATTTGCCACTACGATTCCTTTTTTTATACACTGGTGTGGTTTGGAGTAAACAATTTTTATTTGACGTCATGTGTGCGATGTGTGTACCAATTCTCTGTGCTTTAACAACCGTTAAAAAACGCCACACTAAAAGCATTTACTTGTTTATTTGCTTTTAATTCAGAACATTTATTTTTGTAATGGCCAATTTTCTTGCAATTATAACAGTTTATTTGTTTACTGCCGGTTGACATATCGTTTGACGTTGACATTTGTTTACGGTTAGTGTTGCCACATTTTGACCGCTGTTGTTTTGTCCAAATGCTGAGTCTGTTCCAGTAGTGCCAACCTCTGAACACATATCAAGTAATTTTTTATTTGGAACGAGGGTTGGAAGTTCGAATCTGAATCTGGGGATTAATTATTTTTATTTTTTTTACTTGTATCAAGGCAAAGCCACGCTTTATGTCGTTACCGCAGCAAGAAAAAGAAACTTACTAGCGTTTGAAGTAGTAGCTGTTTCACTCTTGAACAAATTTAAATTTCATTTACATAGAGTTGAAATTATCGTTCATTTTAATTAGTTTCTTTAATTACTTGCTCGTTGTCTGAAAACAGCACATGCAAAGAGGTCGTCGTCGTTAGTTCAGTACTAAAGTTTGAACCAATAAAGCATTTCAGTACTAAGTAAATAGAATAGAAACCGCAAGTAATTTGTAGAGTTAAGTTTTATACTAAAATATACGTATATATTTACGTAATATATTTTAACCTACGACATGTCGCGTTAACAATCGCACGCTTGTACTCTAGTGCCACGAAAGGCCTTATTATTATATTATAAAATATTGGGAGACGGACACAAATCTAAATTAACAATTATAGAAGTGTATACATTTATATTTTTGTATCATATTTTAAAATTATATAAAAAAATAAGAGCCCGTCCAAGGGCTCTGACCACCAAGTCATGTGTTCTCATTGAGCTACGAGTACCTTGAAATTTTTTTGCGTTTCCAAGAAGCGCGGATTCAAAAAGCCTCGGATTCCCACTAGGCTGAAAATTTTATACCTTTTCTAAATAAATATTTCACTCTACTAAATGTGGACATTATAAAAAACACTATAAAATTAGTAACAATAAATAATTGAATAACTGTATGTTTAATTCGAGTTGAAGACAATAATTTATGGAAGACGTTAAACGGAGACCTTTCTGTGGATTGTAGTTACGTGGTCGAATACCGCACGTCTATTAGCAGATTCCACTGTAGGTAGCCTTAATTACATGCAATTTGCTAAAATATTTTTATGCGACTGAAACTTTTTAAAAATTCTGAGGTGGCAAGCTCATCTTCAATCTAGGTTGATAGGAATTAAATGAATGTATGTTTAATATAACGCAGTTCAGAGGTACTGTACTATCGAAAATTAGTTAATCAGACTAACCCGATAAAATTAATTATATAAAAAAAAGAAAATAACGCTTTACGCTTTCTATTCTACAATGTCAATATTTTTTAAGAGAAAACAACTTATTATTGACCAATTAAAGGCCAATTAAAGCGCAGCGCAGTGTTAAATTCGGCGAATAGAAAATCACCTCGCCTTAATCGGAACGTAGTCTCTATCCTCTGCCTACCTTGCTATGTGCGAGATACAGCAATAAAAATATATCTAAATAAATATAGATAAACTATTTGTTTTATTGTCCACATAATATTTCTGGCACTCCGCTCGTGCATCTTCATTATATACCCTACCCGGTTTTTGATTGTAGAATAAGTAACATATCTATGACTTAATCCAAACGGGTTTAATCAAATCGAAACCTAGTCCTTGGTCATAGTTCAAACAAAGCTCAATGTCTAGGAATGACTTAGTAATTACGTTTAGGCTCAGTTCAAAATTTATTATGTAGCGGTTGAACTCTAACATTATTATGTAGTGTTTTAATTTAAGGTAAAGGGTTGCTAACGCTTGATTGTGAACGTTTTAAATTGTGCAGAAAGTGAGGAGCGCTATTATATTACTAGACGACGAGGTGTCCTTATATTACATGTGGGAGAGTTAAACGTTGTCAACAATGGCAACACGCATGGGTAGACTCGACCGGATAATTACCACCCCCGGCACTTAAAACCGACGTTGGGAAGTGGCTTCGGTCACTGCGTTTCGTATTGGGTAATGTCGGGCCCCGGTGTCCTTCCACCTTATAGACTCGCAACCCTCCTGTAGCATCTCTGTAATTTATAAATAAGCAAAAGACATTCTGAACACATAATATTTTTATATGCAGTACGACGCGAAGAATTGTAGTTATATTTGTCACCAGCAAGCGTCTGTGAGATTGTACTCATATTGTAAAGGCTAATCCTCCAGAAGAATTCGTCAGGTTTAACTGCGGTCCATATATATCAGTGGGAGCCCCGCC
>DWMZ01006749.1:0-10164 GCA_018249855.1 Eueides tales michaeli | reverse complement strand
TGCATATTTATAAAAATATATGTATGATTTGCAGTACTTAATAGATTGTCTACCTCGTGACTTTCTCTTCCACTTTCATTGGTTGGCTGGAAGAGATTTCTTTTAGAGATAAGCCCGCCATTGTCAAATAAATTTAATTTATTATGTCACCTTTTGTTTTTTTTTATAAATGCAATAAAGAATATAATAAAAAGGCTGATGCTGGTATGCTGGCGCTCCCACCCAGAGATGGCACCGGTACTCTATATAGGTTTTGATTACGAGGCAAATTGAATAGGTTTTGTAAGATAACTTTGCCTTTTGAAGTTATGATTCAGAATGTAAAGTTTGCGCGCCCTTCACACCAGATTTAGCTAAAAAACAGCGTTAAAGGGTCGCTCTACTACCGACGCCGGCGTAGGTCTTTTAACGAATATTTATGAGGCGTGGAAAGAATCACAGGATGCTCTTGGCATATTCTGTGACATGTCCAAGGCATTTGATTGCATGCAGCACTAGTCATGAAACTACATCATTATGGCAAAAAATAACGTGCACTCAATCTTCTGATTTCTTATTTATATAACAGGGTTTATGTGAAAGATAGGAAATCTTCTAGGTCACTAATCAGTATGGGAGTCCCACAGGGATCTATTCTTGGTCCATTCCTCCTTTTAATATACATTAATGATTTACCTTTGAAGTAACGGTATTAAGTCAATCTTAGTCTTGCAGAAGCGAGCTATTGGCGCAATCTATAACTTAGGCCCTAAAGATTCTTTAGGGGCATGTTTAAAAAAATTAACCTATTGACCGTTGCATCTCAACACATTTTTGAAATCAGTGATGTACATTATATTAATACTAGAAATAGGCTTAAACTTAGTGTGCCTATAACTCCATTGCATCGAGTCCGTAATTCTTTTATGGGACAGGGTGTACGCTTTTACAATAGGATCCCAGATAACGTCCATGAATTTTCTATTTCACAATTTTTAAAAGTTGTGAAAAGACGTTATTACCATATTAACATATTAATTTTATAAATGATAACATGCCATAGGAATAAAATAATACCTCCAGGCTGTTTTTAATGTATCATTGTCACTTATAATTATATGATGTAGAGTTTTAATAAAAAAAGACATGTCCCGCTGAGTTTCTTTCGCAGTTCTTCTCAGGTCTGAGGCAGTAGCTTTAGTGAACTGGTGGTAAATTGTTTAACGTTCAATAATAGAAGCTTGTAACTTCTTATTTTGAAAAACAATATTTGAATTTGAATGTAGAACACTTTGTGTATATAGTACTGAACTGAATATATTAATTGAAAGACTGAAGAAATGAATATATTAATTTTATTTAAAATTATTAATCTTTTATTCTAAGATCCTGTAAATAAAATATATTTATAATAAAAACTTTTAAACTCACCTCCTCTATTAGTAGCTGACTGTAATGACATAATATATAAATCAAGAGCATAAAAATAAATGCAGACAGTGTATTTTTCACTAAATCCAATAAACTATGCGTTACCTAAAAAGAATAAAATTCGTAAAATTATAAAGATGTGAAATAGTCAAATAGATGTTATGTTGCACTGTCATGGGATATTTTAAAACAAACCATAATAATAAAAAAGTACTGATTTTGGACTTTCTTGTGGAATGACATTTATGTTCTACAAAATTTTAATGGACTGATTGTCATTTTAGTTAATTCAACAGTTCATTCATTATGTTTCTAAATTTTAAATTTCTTCAAACATAAATGTGCTAATTTTATAATTTTGTACAGAATTTTATAACATGAAGATGGATAAAAATCTATTCATTTTCTATATTTTAAACATGTCGTGACTAGAGCTTAATACTTACAAGAAATCAAATATAAATAACATTATCTATTGAATTTGGTAAATGTGTTTTCTGAACTACTTAGAAAGTAACAAAGTAACCTATAAGTATTAAAGAACCATAATGATGCAAAAGAGAGTGAATTACTATAAATAGTTATGGTTGAACTATTATTGAAAAAAAAGCTATAAAGCATTTAAAAAAATCAACCATTGCCTACGTTGCAGAGTTTAATTGATAAAGAACTAAATTTGAGATTACAACTTGGTCACCACAAATTTTAAAGTAATGGATGAAAACATCAAGTATAAGCTCTACGGATGGCTCGGACCCTTGTTTACTTTAAAAAGCAGTATCTAAATGATTTATATGCATAAAAAAAATTCATGTTTTTATTAATGTATGTCCGAGTACATAAAACATACGAATACGACGAATAACGATAAAGTATGAGTACACAAAACACATGTATTAATGATTTCTGGATCACTATCGGTCGTCGGTAGTATGCGCAGTAAAACACGTACGTGAACATTAGGTTAATGAAGTTGTACTTACAATACATGCAAAAGTAAAGAAACAAAGTTCAACCGTAGCAAATGATAAATTCATAAAGAACAATTTGTTATAAATATTGTTCATTAATTTCGTTAATCTGAAACAAATATACGTACAGTAGAGTACAGTAGAGTAATACAAACTATATTTAACTTTCATATTATTTTTTGGTGTACATTATAAATATCAAACATAAGCCTTATTTAACAGTCGGTAAAAATAAATAGAAATAAAAGTGACAGGAATAAAGGTAACTTCCAGACATATATTTTTATGACATATTTTTTTAGTTTTGTTAGTTTCACTCTGTATCACACATAGAGTAAATGAGTTAATTTAAAAACCTAGTGTTAGCACTCTCTATTCTCATAAATAAACTTCCAATTTAAATTGAAAATATTAAATATTTCATTTCCTCGAGTGGGGATCGAACCCACAACCTGCCAATTGAAAACAGTTTCAACATTTCCAATGAAATTTCTACAAAATAGCACAGTAAAGGAGTGTCACGCATCCAGATGGTCAGGATTCAGCTTGTGACGTACGGTTCGGTAAGAACTTCCAGAGAAACCATACGATTGCTATTTGGTAATTTCCGCAAATTTGTGTATCGTGATAGTTTTCAAAGAGTTTTCACTATTTACCGATATTCAATACATGTACAACAAGTGAAAATATCACAAATGACCTTAAATTTATTATTTTAGTGACTTTTGGTGAAAGTAAAGACATGTAATTGGTGCAGTGCTGTGCACGAGTGTAGTTTTATTAGTTGTAGTTGTAGTATCAGGATAGTCAACCCCCTTATGACAGCGCCGATAGGGGGGTATGTAATACACACTACAGTCATCATGTATGCGGTGAAGTCATAAACCAGCAAACTGAATAAAGGGAAAATAGCGTGCATATGTGCCAACATCATGGCATTATTGGTGACAAGGGTGCCGGCTACGGAGCGAAGATTAGAAAAGGCCCTTAAGCTTTCGTCTACACCAACAGTGCCCATTATTCCGATCCAGAGGCAGACAAGCCACCACACTCAAACATGGATGAAGCTAGGAGAACAGTGCAGTACCAGTGCATCAGGATTCTGGACCCTGGCAGTAACCAGGGGAGGGTCTTAAAGACGGCAGCGGGCACGAAGATGGTTCTAAAGTCGGCATTCCAACCGGCTAAGTTAAGCATAACCATCCAGGTGACCGCGGCTCAGTGCAATCGCTTGGTCGAAACAGGACCAGTATATGTGGGTTGGGAGATGGTGAAGGTGAACGATTAGGTAGAGGTGACTTGGTGTTACAGAAGATGCCAACATTACGGTCTCACTAAGAAGTACTGCGAGGCTAAGATAGCCACCTGTTGTAAGTGGGAAGAGGACACCTGCTGTGAAAAGTTTGGGCGGAAAAATGCAGAAGGGTACCTAACTAGCAGCAAGAACTGCCCTGTCCGACGCTTTTATTTGAGGCCAACTTGACCTTGCTTTCTTGACGATCGCGATACTGGCTCAGTTACTCAAAAAGCTAAGGCTCAATATATCGATGCTGAGTGTAGCTGTAAGACAAGTGTTCTCAAAACTGGCGACAAGACAGATTGAGTTTCTTTCCCGGAAATTCCATTGAATGAAAATTTCACCCTATGATTAGACATTTCTAAAGTATTTTTCTTTTCACCTTATAAGGAGATATTTTTGAAGGATGCCTTAACAGTAAATATAAGTTGATATCGTCAGTGGGCGACGTTTTCCTGAGAAAAACTTCCACGTCCGGAGTATATAGCGCCCACATTGCTATCTCATAACAATGTATGTTAGAGTCTTTTAACTTAGGGGACGCCGTAAGGAGCGCCCCCTACTCGATTGATCAAAAGCCTTCGTATAAGAGAATCAACTACCACGCCCGGCAGGTTACTTTTAATATTAGATGCGGTAGATTAGGTAAGCCTAGGAAATCACCAGTTGAGCGACCCTGGTGGCCAGGTGTACCAGGCCCTCTTTCTTACTTTTAATATTAGACGCGGTACGTTAGGTAAGACTAGGAGATCACCATTTAAATGACTCTGATGGCAGTGATAGCAATAAGCCTGTAGTTGGTTGGATTGGAAACGTTGATTTTTTTTCAAGATTGGGTGGATAAGAATCCACCCGATCCAGGAAGCGCTCTAGCGCTCTTGCGCTCTGCCACAATTCTGGTACTACGCTGACTGATTAAGTGTGAAGGAGAAGGAGGAATGAGGAGGATAGATGCCATGCCATAATCGATATGTGGATTTGGTAATTCTGGCAAAACTTAAAATATCTAGAGGCTGTATTATACACTCCTTTAGATCATTATTAACAGTAGTGGTTTGTAGACTCCAATAGGGCATTAACGAGTTTACCAGAAAGTGCAATAAGGAGGCGCTATGGTGGTCCACATCCGGGATCCAACCAACTGGGACAGACCATTCGCCAAAGCATAATTGGTGGAACGTAAACTGGGCCAATTGGCATTATGTGTCTTAAAATCTCCAATTCTAAAGAATACGGTGGAAATCTGTGACAGCGCATCATTGATAGCCGATTACACGTGCTCCAAGACTCGATCCATTGCTGCATTACCACTGATTTGCGTAAAATCCGATACAATCGTCAGTGACCACGTGGAGGCAGATAGTCGACCGGTCCCGAGTTCAAGATTGTCAAGACGATGAAAATTTAGATCCTCTCTTATAAACACAACGACCCCGGCATGAGGTATAAAATTATATTCTATTTCGTAGCCGGAATATTGAAATTAGACCGTGTCGCTAGATCGGGGAATCTGGTTCCGTAAAAAATAACAAAGCCGACCGTGCCATCTGAGCGTGGTGGGCGGCATTCAGGTTGGAGTGTAGGCCCCTGTTGGATGGATAAGTCTACGTTAAGTATAGCAAGGGCTGCTGTGGAGCGTACGCTTCGTTCACCTTATTTATTAAGAGGTACTATATATACCCTCTTCAAAACTAGATAGGCAGAGACCTGGGCTCGTAGACTTAGGGAATGGATTTGAAATCCTCCTAGAGTAATATCTCTCAATGCCGATGTCATATTCCAGAAATAGCTGAGTATTGGGTGCCAGAACCCGGCACTGCCTAATAGGAAACTCAGTGGCAAAAGCCTCTACTTAACGCGGGTTTTAAATGCCGGCGGTGGTAATAATCCGGTGAACTCTGCCCATGCGTGTGGCCATTGCTGATAAGGTGACTATCTCACATGTACTTTAGTCGCTTACTGTCATGCCATCTGTATCAGGGTGATTCTTCTGTAAGTCGAGATTACACGGCGAAGACTACTTGTATTCTAAAATTGCCATGTGATTGGAATTCTCATGCGATCGGGATTTACATAGTAAAATCCCTTTTTTCGTATGAACATAATAATTACTAATACTGTGTTTTTTTGCAAAAAAAAGTTAAATAAATTACAATTTAATTAGTGTATAACAGTATAGATTACCATACTAATATAAATCAATAAACTATAGCTAATATAATTATAATGATTAATAAATACGATATATAGTATATTGAAGCGGCGGCGGCGGCAAAAGCGTGTACTGACAAGCTGTAACCGACAGGTTGTGGGTTCGATTTCTAAAATTTTAAAGACATCTCAGTGCTACCACTAAAAAGAAAAATCAAGAAATGCAGTATCAAGTATTAGTCATGAAATCAATCTTGGAACATATCTCACGGATCACGCATATGTTGCATTAAGATAAACTTATATATAACGTTGCATGAACATTTTTGCAAAATACCAAATTTCATAGTATGTCCACAAAAAATCATGAGAATGAATCGTGATGATGAAAATAATGAGAGATATTTATACAAAAATGTAAAAACTTACTCAATAAGTTTTTGATGCTGTTGTATAATATTATCAATTTCATTTGTACATTTATTACGAACACTTTCATTTACTATTGGATCATTATTCCGTGGAGTAATATTTTTTAAATCTTCTCGAAGTATAGAAAACGCAATACTGAGAAGCGCGCACAAGGTGACAGTCAAAAATTCTACTCCATGATACATGTACCCTAGCCCTATAACTGAAATGGTTGATAAAATATAAACAGAAAAATCAAATGTTGTGTATATATATATATATATATATATATATATATATATATATATATATATATATATATATACATATATATTTTCAGTGATTTAATGTCAATAATGTATATAATTTGTATAATAAATAGTATATTAACTAAATTCTCTTACCTGCACATACTTGAAAGAAATATGTGATGATGTATAAAAACCAATTTTCTGATGGGTCAAATAAAATATATTCCGATGCGAAAGCCAATAATGGTTCCATATTTTGATGAAGAATATATTTTCGTATCAATGAAATAAAAAATGATGTCAACATATTTGACCACACTCCAAAAAAAACGGCCCAGTGGCATACTTAAAATAAAATAACGATTAATTTTAAATTGTTTACTCAGAAGTAATGTTGCACCTAATCCTAAAAATATTTATTGTTATGACTTTACTAATTTTATGAGATCAGGGGACGCAACATACACTATACAATTTTAAATACATATGTTCGCGAGGTGAATAGCGAAAGCGTCTACTCGTATTATATGAACGATGAACAAGTGAGTTAAATATTTTAACAATGTTTTTTGAGTGAACTGAATTAAATTTAAAATGTACAGTATATTTGTTAACTCTCCTTAGTAACATTTTGGCGTCGATTACGGAAACTATATGGGTTTTGGTCGTAGAAATACACAAGCCACTTTTTGATCAGAACTGGTTACGCTGATATAATTTTTTTTTTATTTATAGTTTTGATTTTTAGCTTTTCCGTCGTCGAAATGAATTATATTTATTGATATAAATACAACATTTTAATGTTTAGATAAAAGAACAAAATTATTAAAAACAATTGAATCATCGTAATTTTATGTTTTCTCACTATAAAGGTAATTTAACGTTAGGATTTCCCACAGTCTTCCAATCATTAAATTATACACTCAATTTGAGTGACATTGAAAAAAGTTCCGTAAAATAAGATTTCTTTTTTTACAGCTTTGCACTATATCCCGCACTTAGCAGGTTAGGCAGAGGGGGGTAATCTGGGAAAATAGTGTTAAGACACTTTTGTTCCACTTTACACTTTACTTTTGCATGTTGAGTGGCTAAATTGGGGGAGAGGGCGAGAGTAGGGCGAGAAAATAAAAATATTAAATATTTCATAACTTCAAATAGAGATCATACCTACAACCTGTTGCTTGCAAGTTTTTTTATTTAATTTTAATTAATTAGAACATATTTTAATCGTGTCAAATTATTTTGTTCGACAGAAACAGTGGCTGATAGTGTTTTTTTTTTAAATTAAAAACATTTTTATATTTTTAGAATTAACTTAAAAGTAAATAAAAAATAACTAACATTTCTCTACTAAGTAACAAACATTTATTTATAAGATCTAAACTTAAATGTCTTATAGACATAAACAAAATAATAGTAATATATTTTTACTACTTATTAAAGTGTTATTCCACAAATTTAAACGAAGTGGGAATTGAACCCGCGCCTCATCGAAACCGTCCAAGCGCTCTGACAAACTAAGCTCGAATGGCTTCACTCTCACCAAGCTCCGTCGAAATTCTTATACGCTTGTTACAACTTATTTGTTAATTTATTTGCTAAGCTTAAACGCACTATAAGATAAGGCCGCTTTGTTATCTTAATTTGCATTATTGTTTTATTGTTTTTATGTGTACCTTTTATTTCATTTTACTAGTATTTGTCATAATTAGTATTGTTTTGACAAAATCACCAATCACTATATAAACATACAATGTCCACTCTTTAGCTACTTTCTTCTCTTAGAATCTCAATTATTAGTTAATATACGTATTTACTATTTGTTTATTCTTTAAATTTTAAGTTATGATTATTTACAAAATATCTTATTGTCAGTCTTATATCTATCTCTAGTAGGTACAATATCACTTACCATGTAATAATAAATATTCGATTAAACATGGAAGTTAGGATGTGGCTGAAAAACAGCGCTGTAGGCGAATAGGTCTCACAGTATTCGCTGAGCTTCACTCCTTTTACCGTTTTGATGATATTTTTTTTTAATTTAGTATTTTTTATTATTTTTGTATTTGTCTTCTGTTTTTAATTAAGTTTCTTAAATTGTTTTTACTTCACACTTATTGTATTTTATTAAAACGGTAATTAATTTTTTTGAATTTGAATTTGAATTTATGTTGTTAGCCTCTCTATTGAGAGAATGCTATTTATTAAATATTTTTACTATTTTTAAACTTAGAAAAGAAAAATATTTAATTTCGACTGAGCTTGGTGAGGACGAATGGTTTAGTTAGTCAGAGCGCTTGGACGGTTTCCAAGAGGCGCGGGTTCAAATTTTGCTTCGTTTAAATTTTTATACGTTTTTAAATGTAGTATAATACTAATATACATTATACTTACCTAGTTGACCAAAACGTATTTTTTTTAGAAAACGATTTTTGATTTCCATTTGAGTATCAGTTAAATTATTTGTTCTCCACATGGTACCCAAATTTGTAATCAATTTTTGAATGGTTGCTTTGTGATAAAATACTATCCAAAATTTTATATTACCTAAAATGAGAGAGATATTGTAATCGATTAACATGTAAAAAGGCCTGCTATGATCATTTTGCTCACACAAAATCGTTTTAATAAATATTTAATGCAGTGTTATATTTGAGCAATCAGGCTGAGTACGATCTTTGTAATTAAATTATTCGAAATTTTATATTACCTAAAATGAGAGAGATATTGTAATCGATTAACATGTAAAAAGGCCTGCTATGATCATTTCGCTCACACAAAATCGTTTTAATAAATATTTAATGCAGTGTTATATTTGAGCAATCAGGCTGAGCACGATCTTTGTAATTTAATTATTTATTTGAGTATAAAGGTAATTAAATTAATAAATATCTAACATTTTTTATTTAAAATTAATGACAAAAAATACTGACTAGCCTTTTAATCATGTTTGTTTCCAGTCACAATCTAATGTGAAAAAGTCCTCCTAAAGTATATGGCCGAAACCAACATAAAAAAGTTTATTTTACAGCCTGTGTGGGAAGATGGTGGTATATACTTATGCTAAAAGGTATATATATATCTTGGAAATACTGAGTTAGAGCTGTTAGCGTACGCCCAGGCGTGCAAGACTGGGTTATCATAAAGTCCTATTTTACACGTCCAAGCCACTGTCAGACTGCCGCCACGGCCTGATAGTGGATCCACATTTTGTGGATCGTACCATACCCCGAGCAATGTCTTGATCTTGTATGAGTCTTGCACATTACACCTACCTCGATATCTCGACAGCAAAGTAAAAAGGGCAAAGGCGAATCTTCGGCGCCTTAAAAGCAAACATATAGCTAAGGGAGACAACTCCGACAGAAAAACCAGTGGTGATGTCTCACAGGAACGGGGGTCTGATGTCTGACAGGATAGTCAGTCACTAGCGGTCAACCTAGATGGAATGGGCGAACCGTCGATGAAATTAGCCTTCTCACTGGGAATGGGCGTCGCCCCAGGAGCGACTTCTTAAATAGTCCTAACTCGTGAGAACAGAATTTTTTTTTTTTTCTTCTTTGTGTTTATCTGCAATCAGTCATAGACTATAAGCAAATCTGTTATATGCACTGTGTCATGTCAAGTGTATCTCCCAGCGGAGACAGCTCCTCATCATGATAGGCTAGAC
>DWMZ01006748.1:0-10165 GCA_018249855.1 Eueides tales michaeli | reverse complement strand
CTCTACATATTCAGTCAGATGAAATTTAAATTAAGAAACATTCCGACAGTTCAACTAGGTACTGCAATAAATTTCAAACCCGATAAATCCTATGTGTGCAAAAAAGTTATTCAAGGTTAGGACAAACGTTATGAATTGCTTACAAGTTTAGTAGGTGCCTACCTAATTACAAAATTACAATTACAAATTGAAGTTATCGCGACAAGCTTTTATTATAATTTCAATTCTGTAAAATTATAAATGAATGTGGTTAATGTGATTTCAAATTTTATTTTTATCTTTTTAGGGCACTTAAATAAAAGCTTGTTTTAAAAGTTTTTTATAATTATTTTATTGACGCAATAATTCATATAAAGAATACCTAAATAACAATTCGTAAAAGAAATAATAATGTAATCGCACCAATTATAATAATAACAATAATCACATACAATTTTTACAAAGCGAAACTTTGCACTGACGCGTGACGTGTAAGAGCTCGCGTGACGGACAACGTCTACTATTAGCATTACTGATATAGTCATATCAGTATGACTGGGCATGATATCAACTTGAGGCCAGTCGCAGCAAGCATGCGATTGTAAACCCGATATTTTGTTGATTCAATCTATAATTGAGAAAAAAAAAGTATTCAATATTTCCTTTTATTTCGCTTTAGTAATAAGGCGAACCAGAGCATCAAGTACCGCCACTCAACACACAATGACTCCAATTTGGTGGAAAATAGGTAAAGGAGTCGTCTTACTTAGAATATACCATGTGTAGGATACAAGCGTGAAGCTGCGGAAGACAGGGTGGTGTTAAACTCCATTACGCATTCCATTTAAGCAGATAGTAAGGAATAGATCACCTCTTACTTTTAGCCTCGCGCCGTACGCAGAGAACATAATATTGAGACACTCCGTTCCGATCCCCAGTTTCCAACTTCCAACAAAACTTGAATTATTAGGTTTTGAGTGGATGAACTCAACAGCTTGCTTTGCCTTGCTACCAGAACAAAGAAATGAAATTATTCAATATTTAAATTGAAAATATTTAATATTTCATTTCCATGTACGGAAATCGAACCCACAACCTGACTCATTAAGAGTCACACGCTTGTGCCCTTGCGCCACGACAGACACCGCATAACGTATATAAGAATTATCACTGATATATGTATAAGTCACATACGGAGTTGCTGGACTTAAAGAGTTCAGTTTTACCGTGTAGGTCTTAAGTGGGTTAGAGAGTGCTGGGCATTCGTAAAAGTGGATATCTTGAAAAGAAAATATTGAATTCTTACGAAAATGGAAAAAAAGAGAACATTTTGCGTGTTACAGTACACACAAACAAAGTTGCTAGCGACGACTATAAAATGTAAAGGTTGTGTAGAGATAAGCGCAATCATTAAATCTTTGTGCATTAAGTCCATTAAGCTACTCTGTTATTACCGCATAAAGTTGTATCTAAATAAAACTGGAGTATAGAACTACATATACTCGTATGTGCTAAGTAAAGTGAAGTACTGAGGTCGTTGTGGCGCAGCGGCAAAGCGACTGTAAAGGGGAAGTAGTTCGTTCGCTATCTACTTGGGGGTTATCTACTTCATTATCTAATTATTTTCGTTTACATCTCTCTGGTAACAAGTCCAATCAGTATAAATAGTTCGACCGGGGTATTGAAAATTTTGAAATATATGGGGGATAGAGTTCCCTGCCTATATGCCTATAGGTACCTATAATACAACATTAATATAAAAAAAGGTTACTCTCAGGGTCGTGCAAGTCACTAACGGGCCAGAGCTGACTGTACAATGTAAGTGACGTAGCAGCTACGAGTACATCGATGTTTGATCGCTTCATGCGGAGTCGCTCGACTCAGACTACTCGCAGTCACGCACCTCCGTCACATTACACTCAACGGAATTAACGAATCAATTACCTATGTATGGTTTTAATTGTATATAAGCAATTAGCAGTTACAGTTTTTTATTATATAGTGTTATAAATTATATAAGTTCCAAAAAAATATATTATTATTTTGTTAATTATAATAAATTGTAATTTATATTTATTTGTAAGGCCTGTCGTGGTGCAAGGGTACAAGCGAGTGACTCCAAATGCGACAGATCATAGGTTCGATCCCCTCTCGAGGAAAACGAAATATTTATTATTTTCAAACTAAAAAAATAATAATGTCATTTCGCGCTCTACCTTATTCACTCTGGTGACGACGCAAAACGCAGTGTTGAGTTCTACCAACCCTGGCATGTGCGAGAGACAGTGTGAAGTTAAGTATATTTATTTGTTGTAATTAGTTCATACTTTAGTTATTTGATTTTTACTGTTTTTCTCTGTTTTAGTAACATGTAGTGTTTATAACTTTGCTAGTTAGATGTTTATTTTTATTCAGTGACATTTAAAAGGGTAGGCAGAGAGAAATTTTCAATCTTATTTTAAGATATTGATTTTGTTTAAGTACCGAAACTTAATACCAAAGCAAAGAATTAGAAATAACACTCTACCCAGAATGATGCAATGTGGTGGGTCACAGTTAAAGTCACTGCGCCACGTCAGTTTCAAATTAAATCACTATATATTTTAATAGTTCTTTTAAAAGTACGTAGTACAATAACTGTATTTGCTCTCAAGTTAATTTGTTATTGTATTTAATAATTTATTTCACAATGCGCATAGTTTCTAGTTGAAATAATTTCCGCATTCAATAAAAGTTCCTCCGCTTAAACAGCGTCCGAGCGGTTTATTAGTTCGCTATGTTCTATAGTTTGCGCAAACACTTGTCATTGGTCTTTGTATGCAATCATAATGCAAATTCAAATGAATTAGACGTTTTAAAGTCGGTCAAAATCACGTTCAACTATAACATTATATAAATATGTATACATTCATATACACACATATAAAAACGACCACAGCTAATAAACGCGTGTTAAATAGTTTAAGGCGGTTACTTATTATAACATTAATGTTACAGATTTATTATTTTTAAAATAATTTTAGCATAATCTCTAAAATTGTCTATAAAACATTTTAAGAGTACTTGCACTACTGTACAGATATTGTCGTCGATTGCATGTCACGAGTACTCCATTTCTTTTGTACCACTAACCTTCATACCTCACGTATAGTATTTAACATATAAATTCCTTTAAATGATCATAAAGGAAAAACAGCCAATTAAAATATATATAATTATGTATAATTCATGAATTTCATTCAATCATTGATCAAAGAGTTTTCTTCATTGAAGTACACATCTTTTTTACAAATTATCAAAAGGTTGAGGACACTCTGTTACTAATTGAACTGACTTCTAGAGGTGATTTAGAAATCTAATTCTATTTAAATTTATATTTTTTGGAATATTTGACGTTTTCTATTTGTAAATATACATGTATATTTCCCTTTTTTATCGGGAAATAATTCTTTTATGGGTACGTCGCCTGAGCGAGACTCGAACGGGTAATGTAGGACTCATGGATCGGCTGATGTAGACCATCCTTATTACCCATAAAAACCTCACCGTGCTCCTCGAGCACCACCGCCCACTAGCCAGGGCAACGAATGTCAAGGTATTCTTCCATAAGCCGTATCATATGATATCTTATAATAATATTATTCGCTAATACAGACACTCTGTTCCATTCCCCACTTTTCGCTGAATTTGAGGCATTGCGTGTTAAGTGGCGGAGCTTCACGCCGCGCTTTGCCTTGTTACCAGTACGAAGAACTGAAATCATTAAATATTTCATATGAAAATGATAAAAAAAAAGAAAACAGTAAACGCGACAGGTTATGGGTTCGATGCCTACGCGAGAAAATGAAATATTCATTTTCTCGCGTAGGCATCGAATCCACAACCTGTCGCGTTTACAGTCAACCTTATCATAAGCCGCTAACTTCTCAAACGTGGAGAAACTTTTAAGTGAAGAAATGTTAACATTTACAAATATAAAAAAACAAATCCCGAGCTCCACAACTATATTCAATAATGTCCGTCACTAAGACGACACGCGACACGTCACGTTTAACTCGTGCATATAAAAGCTACAAGTGCGATAACAGTATCGCGCCGCTCGCGCTGTCAGGCCTCTTTCATTGCGGTATTACAGATGAAGGCCCGCCAAGTGCGACTTGTGCAATACAAACATTAAATCATATATTTTTGCAATGTTCTGCATTTTATAAAAACACTAGTAAGCGCCCGTTACTTTCTCTGTGTACTTTACGACGAAAAAGGAAAAATCTCTCTCTCTCTCTCAGCTTACCGCACATGGCAGGTTAGGCAGAGGAAACATGGGAACCTTGTGTTAAAATACTCCGTTCGCATTCTTGAATAAACTGTAAGAAATAAACTTTTTTTTTTTATTTTGATTAGTACTTGTAATTCGTAGGTGTTCAAATTGATTATTATAAACAAATAAATATGAATTATTTCACTATTATAATGTACAGTGAGTCACTAAAGGTAAAAATGCGGCCACTTGACCTGAAACTCTATATTATTTTTTATTATAAATATTTTGCGTCATTATATTCATATTAGGCAGAGGAAACATGGGAACCTTGTGTTAAAATACTCCGTTCCGTTCCGCACTTTCCACGAAATTTGTAACAATACATTTTGAAGGGCGGAACTCAACGCCGCAAAACTATCTCGTGTTCCTATTATAATTTCATCTATCGTGAAACTAAAAAAACAGTATACTCTAAGACTACCGTCGTAAGTCACGGAGCCACTGTAGCTTGAAACGCGACGAGATCGAGCGCGTAATGTGACGTCAAATATCACACGTACGAGTGATCCTTCGCTTTTTATACGTCATTTAATTAACTACGCTGATGTTTGTGAAACAATTGACAAATACGTAGTACGTACGATATCGCTAATGGAGTTCCGGAAAGAGGTCAACATTCAGTTCAATTTTTTATTCTATAATTCTCTACATTTAATAAAGTTTCGCGGGATACAACGTGAAGCTGAGTGAGTTAAATGAAATTATTATAATCGAATGAACAAGTTAAGCCGTCCGACGGGTCTCTAGGTCACGGACTACTTCAAATAATAGAGACGTCGGGTTTCTGAAAGTGTATTTTACTACATATGTATACGCGATTAATTCAATTATAATAGCTTCTACAGGATAAAGCTGACAGTTGTGTTAGACTCATTCTAACTTAATGTCACGTGTCACCTTCCTCAATAAATACACCAGTCTATTATATATAATGCTCTACCAATATCTTACAGTTTGAACCTGACTTCGTGATACAAAATAATAATGCTTTACAATATAAGGTAAGATTTTTTGCTTCACACTGTAACTAACCCGGCACATAGTAGGGTAAATTAAAGGAAATCTGGGAACATAGTGTTTCCACTCGGACATTATTTGTTCTATTTCTCATTTTCCGACGAAATCAGGTATTGCGTGTTGACTGGCGACACTTAATCCGCTTTATCTCGGTACTATGTTAAGGAAAATTTTAAAAAATATTCAAATTTTATTACCTCGAGTGGGAATTGAACTCACAGCCTCTCTCGTATACAGTCACATACGCCAACTATGCGCCAACAGTAGAATTTATATTTAAAAAAATGCTTAAACTTAAAAAAACCATTTTATATCCATTAAGTATTACTAAAATCGATCAAATATAAGTAAGTGGAATCAATAACCTCCATCGCACCACAAACATAAGGTAACCATTGTTGAGTCTTCATCAACAAACGAGACTGTCAGGGAGACATTACTATAATTGATCTGAGCCCAGCGGTCGTTACGTTCACGACAGAGTGTGTATTTAATATTGACTATTGTTCAAAATAAAGTACGGGGACTAAACTAATGTGCCTCAATAAGATTCATTAAAATGTTTCATTATAAAATCGTTTTGGTCTCGCTTAGAGAACAGACACCAGATTGTGGCAGCTTAAATAGAATGTAGTTGTTACTGTTAATAATAAATTATATTGTTATAATATAATTTATTATTAACAGTAACAACTACATTCATATACATATCATCTTCACGCTGTATTTCATATATAGTACGGTAGGCAGTAAGGATCTGGTGCAAAGACACTCCGTTCTCCGCATTCTACCGCAGTCTAATTCATGTTGCATTTTGTCTTGTTTCCAAAGAGATTATCATAAACAAATGAATATGAACTATTTCTCAATTAATATAATTTATTACGTATGTGTTAATGTAATTTATTACGTATGTGTTAATGTAATTTATTACGTATGTGTATGTACGTAACATATGATTTCATCAGGCTCAGTGTATATTTATTTTGAATTTTGACTTCTATATTAAAGTATCCACTCCAGTGTCCACTTCGTCAATATTTTTATTTTGTTTATAATTGTACAACGTGCCATTGTTACTGTTGGACATAGTTAGTAATAAATTTGATATCAAGACAAAGAATAATTTTATTTTTTTGCTTTAAAATATTCATTATTTTTAATATAAGTATAGTTATTTTTATTCTGTCAACACTAATTGCAAAATATTGCCTACCCCAATAAAATGCGCGCATTTACCTGCAATACAGGGCTAGCGTACGCATTCTTGAAAAAACTGTAAGAAATAAACTATTTTTTTTTATTTTGATTAGTACTTGTAATTCGTAAATGTTCGAATAGATTATTATAAACAAATAAATATGAATTATTTCACTATCATAATGTACAGTGAGTCACTGAAGGTAATAATGCGGCCACTTGTCACGAAACTCTATATTATTTTTTATTATAAATCTTTTGCGTCATTATATTCATATTTTTTCGTAAAATGAATATAACAGTGGCCGATAGAGAATGGCTGACATGAAATAATTAAGCATTTTAATAACCTTCAGCCAATACAGAATATTATCAAAGGAGTTCGATTTGTATGTACTCGTATAATTACTAGTATAATTGGTTTTATTGATTTTGTTTTTGTACTTGTATATTTAACAACCATTGTTATAAAACGTGTACGGTGTTATACAGTTTTATTTATAAAATTGTACTTAAAAACGAGGTCTGTCGTAGTACAGTGACATAAGTGTGCGCCTGTGCGCTGACAAGTAACAAGGAAAAGCGCGGCATTGAATTACATCAGTCAATACGCAATACCTTTAATTTGGCGGAATGTGGAAAAGTGTCCTAAAAAGATCGAAGTGTTTTGTCACTGGGTTCCTAAGTTCCCCTTTTCGAATATATTATTTTATCAACATTAATTCCTCCAAATTCGAACGAAACTTACGTCACAGAAATAATAGTATTATTTCTGTACCTGACTACAAAATACGATAGACCAAAGTAATAACATTGTAATAGCTCGTTGTCTGTCAACATCGATTTATTATGATTACAAAGCGAACATGCGGAGATGTGGGTATAAAGAATATCTGTATATGTTTAAATGAAGGATCGCAGTAAAACACCAAAGGAGCATAAACTTTTAGAGTCCATTGCGAAGGATCACGCAGCGCCGCTATGGCCGCTCTGGATGTTTCCAAATAACACAGTACGATATTATACCTAGTTTTAAAATATGGAAATATTTTGTTAAGGTTTATTTTGTGCGAGTTATCAGAGATAGTCTGAAATATTGTTAATTAAATTACTTGATTGAGTATTTAAGCAGAGAGATCTTGAGAACCTAGTGTCAAGACACTCCGTTTCGTTCCCCACTATTAATATTAAAAACAAAACCATTTATATCACACTTATTACTATAGTTGATAGTATTGCCAAGCTGCATGCATCATCGAGGACGCAAGTGAGCGGACGCGAGGCAATCAAAGTCTGTTCGCAAAATGGAAGTAGAGCTAAATCCGTAGGAAATTGATGTTTTTCACGTTCGCTACGTCACCTCGTCGCGTCGCCCCTGTAGCGCCTGTAGTCCCTGGGGATATGTCCATACTAGTACAAACAATGTGTCTACATATGTCACTTGGAGTACTTGATTACTCTAATATATAGTATCTTGTCACATATTGGTATTATTACAAGCATTTTATTCATTATTTATATTCGTCAACGTAAAATAATTTTTCAGCTAACCAATAAATACAGTAATAGATAACTACTGCATATACTCGTACCTAACAATATTCATTCTATAAAATGTTAAGGTAATGAAATTGATGTCATAAAAAAAACGTTTGTAATAGATTGTCTTCAACCAAACTACCAGATATTAAATAGTAAATAAATTACAATATTTTTTTTAATAGTAATTTAAATATATTTAACTTCAAATATTGTTATATTTATTATTTAAGTTTTGTACATAAAGTTATAGTTTTAAAATAACTACATAATCTGTTAAACATCTCTATATTCACACTCGGAATGTGAACTCAGAACTACCATTGATTCTATATAAAATCTAATAATTATAAATGCTATTCATATTTCATTTCACATATTTGATACTTCCTTCCAATATGACCCACACTCGGCTCCGTGCTCCGTCGAAAGTAGTTCGTAGACCGTAGTTTGCAATTTTTGAAAAATTTGCAATAGCATTTTATAAGTGGCGACGCGCCACCAAAGTGAGAGCTTTTAAAATTGAAAAAGTTTAAATTTATCGCGTAACGTCCTCCGCACCTCCCCACTGTTAAATTGAAGTACAATATGTCTATTCGTCGCTAACTTATGCCACTTTAAGAGAACACTTTACCATCGAACGAATTATGTATAACGTTTGAGATCACACGCGTGAGACAGCTCACTGCTTGATATTGTTTCATAATAACATTGTTTTCTTTTCTAGCGCAGATAATAATGTGAAATAATAAATATTTCTATGGAACATTAATTATTTGAACGACTACAAATTGTTTGTTCTTGGTTGAAGCTTTGATTGCTAAACAGCGTATCTCAGTTACATTTTAATGAAGCGAACTGTAGTATCTATACCTTTTCTAATTAAAAGTGAGTGATTTTGAAATTTTAAAAAGTCATGTTATTTTCTAGCTACGCTTAATATGTAATTCAATCTTTTATCCGTAGACAAGAGGTCAATTGAGAAAATGTTCCACTGAGTTTATTTTCAGTGAGCTCAATGCCTTGCTTGGTTCATATTTAAATGCTTTAAACTTAGACATACGCGTATATGGATTATCTATAATTGAAGGAAGAAGGAGCGGATATTAGAAAATCGTCTTAAATATTTCTCCTCTGCCACGTTATTGGGAACATTCAATTTCCTGACTGTTGAGGTGGTGAGGGCGCGCTGACGTCACACACTGCCGCTGATAGCCTCCGTCACTCTACTACGGTATACGCATACTGTCACTGTTCACTGTTCAATATACCAAATAGTTAATTTTTAAATATCATCACTCTGTTTTGTCGTAGAAATTATTAGCTTATGATAACTACAATAAGATACGAGTATATAGGTATAACAAGAAGTACTGCCGGAGTGATTGTCGCTTTGGCCATTAGTTTTCAGTGTATTTTGTACTCTGACCTTTGCTAGCTTGTAACCCTATCAGACTCTCTGCTGCATTTCTTTTTATTTTATAGCAATAACAAAGCAATATTCACTTACAATTGATTTGTTTTTGATGTTGAGCTTTGCTTATCAATATTTTTTTATTATTTGTATATTCAATTGAGAACTAATGTAACTTCGAAAAGTATTTTTTTTTTATTTACGTACAACCAAAATCCGTTTTCGTCAAGAATAAATATCAAAAATAGTAAAATAGTATTATAAATACTAGAATCGGTACTTCGTATTCGTTTTACAAATATTACTTCTAAAGGTATTATAGGGTAAACCCTAGCTACTATAGACATTATATCTTGAGCTATAAATAGCTCAAGATATAATGTCTATAGTATTTTTAAACAATACGAGTAATTGCAACAAAAATAATAGCAACAAAAACTATAAAGTTGTAACTTACGAGTTATTGTTTGAGACTAACCAGTATTTGTCCGAGAGCGAACGCAAATAATCCTTTACGGTTTTGGATTTAATGTTTTAGATGCAATTTTCGATATTGGATATGTAGTACCTAAAATTATCGATATACCGGTATTTTTTTCTTTTTTATGAGTATTTGTGTTTTAATATGACAATAGACACACATACGCAACATACGCTATTTTATTACGTGACGATCTCTTTTAAATTGCACTACC
>DWMZ01006747.1:0-10165 GCA_018249855.1 Eueides tales michaeli | reverse complement strand
GGGACTTGTTTCGAAACGTCAAATAAATTTGGTATTCACAACTTTTAAATAACGTCTCGTTAACTCATTTGATATATGTATTTATATGCCATGCAATCTCTTTTATACGTATTCCAATAGGAACTTTATGAATCTATACTTTTGTAATAATATTATAAAGAGAGTCTGCTTGGTTAATCACCCTAATCTCAGGAATGACTTTGTAGGTATAGTAAACTCTTTATTTAGCTTTACGCTGTATCCGCTATACGGCAAGGTTCGCGAGGAAAACATGAAAAAGTAGTGTTAAAACACTCCGTTCCGTTCTCCTCTTCCCGCCGAATTAATGCCATAGCGTGTTAAGAGGTGGAACTCAACGCCGCGCTTTGCCTTATTATTAAAGCACAGATATGAATATATTAAATTATTAATTGCCTCGAGTGGGGATTGTGAGATTAATTCTTTTAAGTAAAATAATGTCTATTTTCGAAAAGTAGCGTGTTTTAATAGGGATTGAACCCACAACCTCTCAGGTTTACAGTCGCACGCTTGTGCCACTGGGACAAGACAGGCTCTTAATGGTCATTAGTATGTATTATATGCATTAAAAATGTAAAAATAAATTTTATTTTATATTTTACATAAAAGTGTTTCACATAAAAAGTAATAAATAAACTAAACAAAACCTCGGGCGTAGCGTAATCCGTTCGGAAACAATATCCGATATTTGAGCTCGCAATCGCTCCCGGAGGCGTCATTCTATGAGATTTGTTGGAAAAAAAATTCAACCAATTTCTATGTAACCACAGATAAAATATACAAATTGTGTTTTTATATAGATAATGTTATATATAGTTCAAGATGTTATATTAGACTAGTGAACTGTCCCGTTCGAGTCCCGACAGAGGCAATTATTATTTTTTTATTTCCTCGTTTTATGTATATTGGGAACTGCGAGATTTAATACTAGTTGATAGGACTCTGAAACAAAGTCGACTCGTTTTAACATCATTTGTTTATTTAAAATATTAAGGTCTAAATCGATTATTCGCATATCGTGGCAAAGAGACACAAGCATGTGACTGTAAAAGCGATAGGTTGTAGGTTCGATCCTCACTCGAAGTAATTAAATATTTGAAGTTAATTTTTTCGCTCTGGTATCAAGGCAAAGCGCGGCGTTGTGTTCCGCCACTCAACACGCAATCCCTTAAATTGAAAATTGGAAAACTCAAAAGTAGATTCTTAAGTTCACTCTGCTATGCGGGATATAGCGTTAAGCTGAAATAAATGGGAACGAAAGTGGAACGGAGTGGCTTAACACTCCGTTCCACTTTCGTTCCCCACTATCCGCCGAATTTGAGACATCGCGTGTTGAGTGGCGGAACTCAACGCCGCGCTTTGCCTTGTAACCAGAGTGAAGAAATGAAAACATTAAATATTCAATTTGAAAATATTAAATATTTCATTTCGTCGAGTGGGGATCGAGCCCACAACCTGTCGGTAACAGTCACACGCTTGTGCCCCTACGCCACGACAGGTTAATTGCATAATTTTTATAAAAGTATTATTAATTATATTAATATTTTTTTGTCCAATTCTATATGAAATAGTTCATCCACGATATGCCACAGACTTTATAAAATAAAAAAAAAATAGACTTTCGAGAGCACACTATGACCTTAATCAATACAGCCTAAACAAACAAACTCTATTGAATAAAAATAAAAATATATAAAACAGCAAGTACCCATTTCAAATACAACAAAAAAAAAAGGTTAGGTGTATTGTTTTAGCAAATCGTCCCCGAGTTCTAGTTTCGATGGCAGATTGAATGTATTCCTTTATTCTATCACACGGAAACTGCGATTGGATTTTCTATTTTGGACTTTTTTTAGGTTACCAATTCGCGCCCGTTGTTGGTGACCCGTTGATCGTTATTGAGCAATTCAATTGTTATTTTTAAGGATTTTGCATACTTGTATCTATATATATACATATATATAATTGCTTATTAGAAGATTTTTGCATTTTCTGGGGCACACAGGCTAGTTATTATTAATGATACTAAATGATAAGCAAATTCCCTCCTTTTTGGGAAGGTAGACGGAACCCTAATGTTCGTTAGTATTTAGTTTTTTTATCCATATCCCACTTCCCCAAATTATCGAGATATTGCATATTGACTAACAGAACTTGACCGAAATTAATACAAATGTATGCGTTCTTACCAGAAACAAAAAAGTAAAATTCACGTTACCGGAAACACGTTATATCACACTCAGACACTGTCCCATTGCGCTATGATGGTCTCATATGGCTTTTAATATAGAATATTTTGGTTTAATTAATGTTATATTATTATTAAGGCATTTAAGCTGAATACCGTTTAACGCAGATGTAAGGAATTTAAGAAAAAAAATGTTCAGACACGCCGCAGTGACATCTGTCAGTTACGGGTGGTCGTTTTAGTCTCTTAATCCGACCTGTTAAGATAACTAATGAGTGTTTCTGATACATCCGATTCTATGAAGGTTTAACTTGGAGAAAGGTCGTCAGTTCAAAAAAATGTATAATTTATATGAAATTTAGTATGATAATCGCCGAATTTAATAAAATTTCATGTTATTTTTTAAACTTTATTTCTTTTTTATGATTATATTATTTTTATTTATTACTAAATTATTACTTTTTTCATATTTATTTGGAGATTTGTGAGAAAAATTGGAAATCATATTTTAATTTCATAATAAAATAAAGATATCAAGTTTACAATTCATATACGTATAATTGACGGTGCTGGTTACTTAATTATTATTAATACGAAATATAGCTAAAAAATATAATGACATTATTTCTAATATAGTTAATTTTATCTTATTCTATTTAATTTAATTTAATATCGTGCTTGTCGTAGAGAAGGGCCACAAACGTGTGACTGTGCAGACTGAATTTTCAAGGGACGTGACAGGTTGTGGGTTCGATGCCCACTCGAACTTCGCTCGCCAACTCTACTCAACACAATTCAGTGGAAAATGGGGGAAAAGAACGAAGTATCTTAACAATAGGTTCCCAAGTTCCCTCTGTCTACACTGCCCTGTGCGGGATACAACGTGAAGCTGAAAAAAATATTAATACACACATTTTGATATGAAGAAATAACTGAAAAAAAAGAACATTTTTCTTCTCTCTGGTCCAAATGTGTGAAGCTAACATAATTAAGTCATAAACAAATCCCCAGCACAAAAAATACAGATTAAAAACAATTTGTCACGTGTAACGGTTTTTGCGCCTTAAAAGATTAAACGGTCGTGTGTCAAAATTATGGCTCTAACGATTTCCTTTAACAGATTAAGATACTATCGTGTTTTACTTACTGCGTTATATATTCTTAAAAGTGTGTAATGCAAGTAACAATAGCTTCACGCTGTATCCCGCACATGGCAGGGTAGGCAGAGGGAACTTCAGAACATAGTGTTAAGACACTCCGTTCTGTCCCCAACTTTCCGGGGAATTAGGGGCATTGTGTGTTGAGTGGCGGAACTCAACGCCGCGCTTTGCCTTGTTACCATAGCGAAGAAATGAAAACATTAAATAACTATATTGAAAATATTAAATATAAGCTGACCCGGCAAACGTTGTTTTGCCATAAAAAGGGAAACATGTTATGTTTGTTCAACCCTTATTACTTAGGGGCTTGAAAAATAGATAGTAGCCGTATTCATTTAAATCAAATGATGTTAAGGGCAATACTGTTTTAAATTAAATACTTTTAAATTAAATACTTTACGCATTTATTTGGATAAGAATCATTTATAAAAACACCTTCGCAAATAATGCATTATTTTAGAACTAATTTAGTTAGCATAAAAAGATAACTTTAAAAAATGAACACTTTTAAAGGAGAACAATACTGTCATACATGATTTTTTTACCGTTTACGCAACGCAAAACCCAAACTCTCAATTAGGAAACATTCTTAATTGGTGCTCCGGTCCTATTGTTCTTAGCGTAATGATATATGTATAGCCTACAGCTTTCCTCGATAAATTGGCTATCTAATACTGAAAGAATCTTTCAAATCGGACCAGTAGTTTCATTCCATTTAATACAAAGGTAAGATTATAAATAAAGAACACTGCCACAGCGTTATTATGAATAAAAAAATAGAAAAAGAATTTTATAAAATATTAAATATATAATAAATGTTCTTAAATTAACGTATTAGATATCAGAATTATATGATAATATTGGATAGTATTCATAAATATCTAGTTATTGGGCTATAATATTTGCCTGCACATATTTTTGTTTAAGTGAAACCTTAACCGACGATCATCAAAGAGTAATATAGCTGGATAAATGCATATTGATTTAATTGTTTTTATTGATTATATTATCGAAAATATATATCGTACACAAAGAAATACCAAAGTTGCTACAAGTGATATAAAATGCATACCCTCAATTCGAGCTGTTTACTAACTTACCCTAGAGATCTCCAGATCTTTAAGGTAAGTTAGTAAACGACTCGAAGTTATTCAGATTTTGGTACGATCATTAGACCAGCTCGATGATACTACATACATATTACATACCCATCTCCATGACGATAAAAATATATAATAAAATTGTTTATTAATCTGACAACCATAAAAGTTAATAAACAAGCAAGCTTACTATCTAGTGTTAGTACTTAATAACTAAAAGTGACTTAGTTATGTCAAACATATGCACAAATACATATACACGATAGAGAGAGAGAGTACAGATCTTTACAAATAGGTCAAAAAATAAAATAAAACTGATTATTTCTAGATCTTTGCCTTTCACGATAACTTCACATTTTAAATGAACGAAATTTAATTGGATTAATCACATATAATGTATAATAATCACTTTATTGTTTACCCGTGACCACGGACTACTGTAAAGTCTTTCGTCGGGTTTCCCAAAAATGTACGAAATCAATATACGCGATTATTCCGGTTAAATTTGTTTCATTTACTATTGTACGTTTTTTGAAACACTTTGCAGTAGTAGGCGGGTTCAAAAGTATAGTAGTTCAAAATGTTCAAAGTTTCATTTAAAATGAGTGTCTTAGATTTTATTATATACTTAACAACAGTTAAGATCATCTAATAAAATATCGTTTTGAAAACAAGACGAACATATTGATTGGCCACTGTTACTGTAAACGCGACAGATTATGAGTTCAATAAATAGATATGGTTAACTTACTTAAGGTAAAACGTGACGTTGAGTTCCGCCATTCAACACGCCACAAATTTGGCGAAAATTGGGGAACGGAACGTAGTGTCTTAACACTACATTCCCAAATTCCCTAAGCCCGCCATAGATATACCAAGAAACGCAAAAAAAACGACCATATGTGGCAACACTATTAAAGTAAAAATTTCACTTCAACACATAATTAAAATAAAAACCAAAAAAGACACTTCCTATAAGATTTAAAAATATACAAATCAACAATCTATTAATAAAGGCTAGTTTTAAGTAAATTATTTAATTCCAAAAACCATTTTTTCCATTCTAAAGTGACAGAATGACGACGATAAAGCTTAATTGTTTTAACGACACACGTATACAAGATGTCGCTGATTAATTGGGCGGGAAATGTGAAAAAGGTTTGATCATTGTCATAGACATTTGTTTTTTTTTTAGTTTTGAATTGACTGTGATTTATTTTTGTTGTGTATTTTATTATGGGAATTTTGTGTTGGTAGATACCTAAATTGTATTTGTTTTATTTATTTTGATTATGTTAATTAGATTAAATATTTTTTTTTATAAAATCATTAAATCTAATTAACATAATCAGTATGGATAAGTTTACATAATTTTATATTTATGGTATATCCCGGACATGACAGGGTAGGCAGAGGTAATTTAAGAAACAAGTGTTAAGCCACTCCGTTCCGTTTTCCACTTTCTGCTGAACTTAAGGCATAGCCTATTGCGAAACTTGAGTTCCGTATTGATGCCGTGCTTTGTCTTGTTGCCAGAGCGAAAAAAAAAAATATTTCATTTCCTCGAGTAGGAATCCAACCCACAACCTGACACATTTACAGTTCCACGCTTTTGCCCTGCGCCATTAAGTTATTTTACGAAATATCACTTAGCGCTTAAGTAGTAGTGACACTAGGCAATATGCAAATATACTTAATTTATAAGAATGAGATTATTAGGATTTTTTGAGTATCTATTGCAAAGTGTAAGAGAGGTTAATAGCTAAACGGATCCTCTGGCTGCCTGTAATTTACTCTTAAGTGTTATTTTTACTAATATCTTAGTCTTAAGTATGAAGGGTGACGTCATAGAAGCAACAGAATTTTTAAAAAACAGCGCCACAAATTATTAGAGAAGGACACTTAATTAAAAAAGGAAAGGAAGACTTGCGCTTTATCACGGCGCGTTTTTTAGGTCGATTTAAAAAAATTTAAGTAAGTCTTCTCATGATAGAATTTTCAGTTAATTATACTATTTTACTATATACACAACCCAACACACTTCACTATGTTTACAGCTGCTACATTCATATCATTCTCTGACGCTACACTAGCGCTACTTCGACGAGTAATCAAGCCGTTATTTGCTGCGTACAGGAGGACACTTGTTCAACTTTTCTATCATATAAGATTGTTCTCCTTACCTCTGCCCCCATAGTCTCTAGAGTTCCAGACATATAATCAAAAACAATTATTTTGCAAGGTTAAATGAACAGAAATATTTTTAGAACAGCATTACAATGTTATCGAGACAAAATAAAGAAAAGAAATCGTTTGCGTCAAATTAGTTTATTTAAAGTACATACATTCTACATCTTATAATATCAATAAACTTTGTAATAAACAAAATGAGTAACAATGAGCACTCTTTCCTGGTTTATGAGTTTTGATTTATACACTGTGGTAATGTAAAGATGTTTATTTTCTCTCAGCTTTACCTCTGTACGTGATGGCCACTCAACTGTGTTTATTGAATAAAACAAGATAACTGAAGTATAATAAAAAACCAATAACACGTCCTAAATATAAATGCATTAGTTTATTAGTCACTGATGTACTGTTGTGAGAAAAAGTTGTTTCGATAATTTATTTCAAAAAATCGAAATTATTGAAAAAAAAAGAATATATTTTTTTGAGGAATATAATGTTAATATTTTTCCTACAATATACTTGCTATGATCATGAATTTATTTGTATTTGTTTGGAAACTACCACTTTAAGCATTTTAAATAAGGCCTTTCGTAGTGCAGGGGCACAAGCGAGTGACTGTAAACGACAGGTTCTGGGTTTGATTTCCACTTGTGGAAATAAAATATTCAATATTTTCAAATGAAATATTTAAGATATAGCTATATCTTTACTCTGCTAATAAGGTAAAGCGCGGCGTTAAGTTCCTCAAACTCAGTGGGAAGTTCGGAACGTAACTAAGTATCTTAACACTAGGTTCCCAGGTTCCCTCTTCCTACCCTGCCATGTGTGAAGCGTGAAGCTGGAAAAAAAACAAAATTGTTAGTTAAAATAATTCACTTTCTTTCAGAACTATTCGTCTGTCATCACATATACTAAGTGATCGCGAACTCGAAACATTTTAGCGATTATATCGATTCTATCTACTATCGACTCGGGCATATTAATAACTGTCAAAATCGATTTGACGGCGCGAAGAGGAACCGATGACAGCTTTATTTCCCGCCATTTCGGAGTGCATTTAGTAATACTGTAAACATTATCGTATATAATGTTAATGCGTTCAAATTTAATAACTGAGTGGTTTTAAATTTATATTTAACTACAATTTTGTAGAAATGGGTGTTGTGTGTATATATATTTGTTATAATAGTGATAAAATAGTTAATACATTGACAGAATGACTTTATATTTTAATATTTTTAGTTTTTTCTTATTATTAAATTATAAAATATTCGAGTTTTTAAAAATATATAAAATAAATATTCTATTGTACCTTAAACTAATATGAGTAGATGCTAATTTAAGTAATAATTTATTATATTTTAAGAATTAGAATAAGTTGAAAGAAACAAATTAAGCCGGATTATTCGCGATTATTGAGCCGGAACCGGATGTGTGGAAACGTCGTATTTCCAAAACTGTGTACATCTCAATATACATAAACAACATTTTATAACTCAATATACGCGATTAATCCAGTTAAATTTGATGCACTTAAACTAATGGGGAAAAATCAAAGTTGTTAATAATTTATTACCTTTTCTCAAGTCTTTTCTAGTCTAACAATATGTGATGTATAAAAACAACCTACATAAAACATCAAATGTTTTCATTTATGATTTTTCTATTGTGCCTTTTAAAAAAAACTCTTTTTTTAAAATAAAAATCGTTTTAAATCGTTATAACCCCTTTTTCTCGAGATATAATCTGGCAACGTTCTGTCATACGTAACTCTTATTTGTTTTCATTTTGTTACGCGGACGAAGCCGCAAGTAAAACCTCACGTTCCATATAAAGTCTAAAGATGTGTAAAGATAAGAAAAAAACTAATTCCCTTATCTCAATTTCTATAAATTATGATATGTAACATTGAAATTTACTAACTTAATTATGATATAAATTTGTTTTAACTAAGATTAATATAATTTGTATATTTCTTTTTAGCATAATAAAATGGTCAAATTACTACATTTCCAGCGGGTTAACTGATAAATCGTTGATATGTTAATTTAATGGCGTTTTTACATGCGATTTCTATTTGCGTTGATGCTAGCTTTATAATTTATATATTTTATATGTTTTCCCGCACAGCGGGAACTCTAATGCCCACAATCTCTTTAATTTTCGAAATATAACGCGTTGAGTGGCGGAACTCAACACCGCGCAACTTTTACCAGGACAAGAAAAAAAATATATTTTCGTCGAATTCACACTTTACAGTAAGACAATACGCCGCTGCTTTAAAAGTGTTTAATTTACTACCAACATAATAATTTTAGAGCTTAATGATGTGGTGAAGGCCTTATAGTTCTCTTTCTCCTTAAGTCATTAGAAAAATAGCAACTTTCATAAATAATAATTAAAAATCAACTTTATGATTTTTCTGTAAAATAGTGTAGGATAGGGTATTTGGCATTCCACTGTTTACAACATTGTCGAGATAATATAATTTAAAATAGTAATTGTAGATACAATCAGATGGTATACCACTGAGCCACCACGGCCTCTTTTAGCTAATATAAGAACTATATACAGCCTACAAAATTATATTTAGACATTATTACCAAATTCGTTTTTTTTTTTCCAATTTGAAAATGCTGTATACCGCATATGGCAGAAACCTCGGAACCTGGTGTTCCTTCTGTTCTCATTAAGACACTTTCCGTTCTCCACTTTCCATCGAATTTTAAATTAACTGCTTGTTGAGTGTCGGAACTCAACGCCGCGCTTTGTCTCGTTACTACAATAGGAAATAAAGTTATTAAATATTTCATTTTCTCGTATGGTGATCGAACTTCAATCGAGCGATCTCTACTTGGGGAAATTATTGTATTAAAATTACTTTCATTTCTTTTTTTATTTTTTCGGTTCTAGTTCAATACGCGGTGTTAAACTCCGCCTCTCCATATGCAATATCCTAAAAATTATGTTACATACCCTCTTACATGAGACTATAAGTGAAACCGTGAAGCTGCTTTTAATTATTACATTATTTCGATACTGTCTACGCCATCTATTAATACAAAAATAAAGGTGGAAATGAAATTTACGTTTTTGTTCAGCTCCATCTATCTTATATTTTGGCAGTTGTGTTAAACTCTTATCATTATTACAAAATTTCTTTTATATTTTTTATTTTTATGTTATATTAATGATTCATTTAATAAATAATGTTTGCTACTTAAATTTTATAAATATTAATCACAATAGATATTTTTTTTAATTCATGTCTTAAATTTAAGTATGACGAAGATAATCATATAAAATTTATTTAATAAAAAAATAAACATTTTATTTTTTTAGTAAAATTATTAAATATTTTAAATGGAACGTAAAACGAAACGAATTTTCCGCACCGCTACCAACATGACGACGTCAAAAATCAGAAATAACTTGTCGCAAGTCCACCATTTTCCCTTTGTAACTAACCGGTGTTCAAAACACGTGCGTACGATCAAGTTACATGGAAT
>DWMZ01006746.1:0-10165 GCA_018249855.1 Eueides tales michaeli | reverse complement strand
TATATATATATATATATATATATATATATATATATATATATATATATATATATATATATATATATATATATATATATATATTCTATCTCTTCTATCGATGTATGTATAAAATTAGACATACTTATAAAAAACTCTGAACTAATTAAGTAATAACCTGGTTTCTGCAAGGAGAAATGAAATGTTACCCAAAACATCCTTGAAAAAATCAGCCTAAATTAAATTGTTTGATGTCTATAAAAAGTAATAAAATTTCTAAGTAATAACTAAGTTTAAGATGTCATAAAGCAATCTTTTATTAATGTAATAGTATTTCATTTATATATGTCAAGACGTAATTCTACTTAAAGAATGTTCCACGTACCTTTTCAGACTCATGAAGAATTGGCTGGTTTTTACAGGATGTTTTGGGAGAGATGATAATATAGAGGAATAGACAATATGATAAGAGGCCTGTCAAAGAGTAGTGGCACAAGCGTGCAACTGTTAACGTGACAGGTTGTGCTCAAATCTGGTGGCGAGTGAGCAACGGAAGTATCTTGATACGAATAGAATGCCTAGAGACTTTTGAAGCCTATTGAAACCGTAAAGCAATATTTACTTTTAGCAGCGTTGAGTTTCACTCTACAACACGCAATGTCCCAAATTCAGACGAAAAATGTCTAAAATTAAAAAAATACAGACTCAGGCAACTAACTAGTGCTGACATAAAAAATGCACGATTTATTATAACATGGCTTTTATGTTCATTTTTATTTTACAGCCATACAACGAATGCAATATTGAATCAATGCCGTTTGTATTTCATATCAAAATATATTTGCATTGACTAAAAATGTTTTTATATATTTTGTATTGTATTGTTTTTGTTTTCGAGTCAATCACTGAAGTGCATACAAAAATTATTTATAACACTTACAATGTAGAAGTATCAAGGTCGACGATGCATCAACCATATGGTACGTACACATTACCTATTTACATAACTACTTTGGATTTCTTTGACTTAATTTAATACTGTATCCCGCACACGTTACGATAGGCATTCATATCCTCAAGTGGGAATCGAACTCACAACCTGTCGGGCTTACAGTCAAATTATGCCTCCGCGCCAAAACAGGCCTCAATTGCCTCAGGCCTATATTGCTGCTTGTAGTTTATATTTAGAATTTCAAATTTCAGTTCGTATAGCGATGATAGTGGGTTCAATCATCACTCGTGGGGTTAAATATACAAATTACATAAAGCAGAGTGTTTTGACCCTAGGCTGTACTGTCTTCTCAAAAGTTGCATTACCCAAAATCGACTTTGAACCTATACGTCCTTGTTATGTTTCAAAAACATTTTTATGAAATGTATTCTAATCTATCTTTTTATTTACAACCTCGTATTAAGACATTTTGTTCTTACGTCTTGCGCCTTGTTTTTGAAAAACTGCGTGCTCAGTGATGTAACCCAACAATCGCTGCGATTTGTCTACTATTGTGGAGAAATGACAGTAAATTATACGTAATTGGCGCTGTCTATGATTATGATAATTATTCCCAAGTGGGAATTGAACCCATCATAGATAGTGCTTACAAACGTTACGATATAATCTCTTTTAACAAATTGTTAATTTTATTATTATTTTAGAGATATTATTATTTATTTTATTTATGATTTACTTTATTAGTTATTATGTAGAGGCCGTCGTAGATCAAAAGCACAAGGTAAGGCAGAGGCAAACCGCGGAGTTAAACTCTGTCACTTAACAGGCAGTGCCTCGTAAAGTGGGGAACAGAAATATCCTAAAGGGAACGAAATGTCTTTACACTAGGTATCAAGATGCTGGCTATCCTGCTATGTGCTTAATATAATTTTATTACAGTAATAGATAAAACGTGTTTATTAAATCCGGATGTGGGGCCCTGTAGGGCGGAAATCACAATGTACTACTACGATCCGCCAACACGTAACTGCTCAACGTTCCTTTGGGGCGGTTGTCAAGGCAACGGTAACAGGTTCGATACTAATAGCGAGTGCAGGCGAAGCTGTCTAAGTTCACCGGATCGACCGAGTGAGTCATAAGATGTGATATTTTATTTTTGTTATGATGATGAAACTTGTAGCATCAATCGCCACTTTTATACTCCGTCTTTTAACACAAAATGCCTTGAATTCGTACGAAAGTGGGGACAAGAAGTGTCTTAATAGGAACGGTATGTCTAACACTATGTTCCCAAGTTCACTCTGCATACTCTGCCAAGGCGTATAAAAAACGATTAAACGAAAATCTCTAGGAACGGTCGTGTTATAGCGACACAGAGTGTGACAGTAAAAGTGGAGACTGCGTGTTTGATAAAAGACAACAAAATGAGAAATTGAATCCAAAGCCGTTGCGTTTACAGTCATATATCCGGAAACTGCGCCACGACACTCAGCATGTTTTAATTTTTTTATTAAAAGAACAATTCGAAGGTGACGCAACTTAATTTTAAGTTACTTTTAGAATAATGATAATTTTATTTATTTTAAAAAAGTAATGTAATTATAATCTTATCATTGTAGTATATGTAAATGACTCAGCTACACGCTGTATCCCACATATGGCAGGGTAAGCAGAGGGAACTTGAGAACCTAGTGTTACGACATTCCGTTACACTTCCGTTCCTCACTTTCCGCCGAATTTGAAACAATGCGTGTTGAGTGGTGGAACTCAACGCCGCGCTTTTGCCTTTCATTATACGTCTAAAAATATTATTTATTTAATTACGGTTTATCTCAAGCCTACTAATTTGTAAAATTTTAAAAATAAGTAACATTTCTATTTATAACTTAAATTATTCAGTTAGTTTATATTTTGATTTCTTCGCTTTTGTAAGGAGGCAAAGCGCGGCATTGAGTTCATCCACTCAACCCGCAATGCGAATAGTGGGTAACGAAAGTATCTTAATGAGAACGGACACTAGGAACCCAGGTTCCCTTTGCCTAACTTGCATATACCATATATGCCATATACCATATATCCCATAGAATGAAGCTAGAAAAAAAAATATAATAAAAAAAAAATTATTTTTATATCACTTCTAGTAAATAAAGCGTGGCCTTGACCTCCGCCAATCAACATAAAATTTTTAGATAATTTGACCGAAAGGAAACACGAAGTTCCACAACCACACTTATACGAGTATGCTGGAAAAAGTATGAAGAAATTGAAATTGATTAAATATTAAAGAAGTTCCATCGTCATTCAAAAAACCTCATTAAAAAATAAATTACAGTGGATGTTTTCGATTTAATTATTAATTTATCGACATCCGAAATATCTTCATGTTTTTAACATATTTAGAGTGATATCAAGAAAAGTAAAATGTTTTTTTTTAGAGAAAAACATGAAAAAATGTATACTTTTTTAATGCAGCAAGATTGGCCAAAGCGTTTGACGGTTTTACAAAGGCGCGAGTTCGGATCCCGCAACGTTCAAATTGAATTTTTCATACAATTTCTAAAAAGTGTACCTTCAAGCTGTTTACTCCTAATACATAAGTCTCTAATTTAGTTAACTTATTATCGATATTCTTTTCAAAAATTAATATATTTAATACTAACAAGAAATCTGTCAAAACTATCATTCCCGCCGTTGGTGTGGTTTCACTAACCGTGTAGTAATAGTTTGATTCAACATTGCCATGTTGCCAGAGTAAGGAAATTAATAAAATTTATTCTCTTAAAAGGGAATCGAACCTACGATCGTAGCATCTAGAATCAGTGGCTTTTCGAAGTTTCTATACTATTCTTACAATAACAAAAGAAATATATATGTAAAAAAAATTAGTAAATATCATCTTATTATTTCAGAAACGAGACCTAAGTGGTGTAGTTTAACTTTTGACTACGGCTTTTGTTTTGGAGCACTCAAACGATGGTACTACGACCCTTTATGGAAAGTTTGTAAGGAAAGAATATATTCTGGGTGTGGAGGAAATAAAAATAACTTTTATAATAAAGAGCAAGTACGTGCATTACTGAAACTTTACTTTAAGTTTTTTTTTAGTTTCATTAGATTTAACCTGCGGCGTTGAACTTGGTAAAATTCTAATAAATAAGAAAAATATATAAGAAGATAACAAATGAAAATAAAATTATGTAATACATATTATACTACTGTATCTTACGTAATAAAATTATGAAAAATGTTTTTTCATAATTTTATTACGTAAGATACAGTTATGAAAAATGTTTTTTGTAGAAAAGTTAATTGTCACGATATAACCCATAGTGGGTTATATCGTGACAATTAACATGATTTCCGAGTTCTTGCTACCTAACCAAATTCTAAATATTTATGCTAACGCTGCCTATCGAACATGTTCTAGATTGTATTAACCTTCACGCTGAATCGAGATATTGTGTATTAAGTAGCTGAACTCAACGCCGCGCTTTTTATTGTCAATACAAAGCGCGGCTTTTAGTAAAGCTCCTCTGTCCGATGAACAAAGTTTTTTCAAAATTTCGTCTAACGACCTTCAATCTGCAATAGTTATTTTTAAATAATCTTTTGATAAAAACATCAAAAATGGTATAATTTTTATTTTTTATGTATTTCCAGTGTGAGTCCATATGTCGCTTAGGCTCCGGTTATAAAACTTCAACAGTAAAAGACAGGAGCGGTCTGAAAAAGGTTCTAATACTTAACCCCTTAGGCGCTACCTTAAAGATAGGAAAGAATCAAACAGTGCCTACAACAATTAATGCTTCTCTAAATACGTCTACAACATTAATGATTTTCAAACGTAAAAAAACATACATAACAATTTAATAACTTTTTCTGAATTATAAAATATTTTTTTAATTAATTTGATTTTTTTATTTGTCCGTTGTTATTTGATGGGTCGCCTGGGAGATTATATTTAAGTTATTTTAAATCCCATTTTTATAAGACAAAGACACAGTACAGTATTGAAATTATTTACAGGTTGATAGAAATAGACAATTGATATTATAGATATACATATTAACAGAATTTTCCACAGTCAGTATTTTAATCAATAATTTTAATCTATGGAGATTAATTTGGACAACTTTCTTAAAAATTTTACTCATAAATATAGATATAGGTAGATAGATCGATATTTAAATCTTGTGAGACTTAATATGATCTTTTTTTATAAAATTTGTCGTATATGATAAAAAATGGAATAGGAAATAGAGGCGGTAGCAACGCACCTACGACAATTGTGGCTATTTCTGTCTCAATCTCGGTCTTACAGGAATTCCGGGATAAAATTAGCTTATATGTTGCTCAAAACAATCTTTCAGTATTATTGTCCATTACCACTTTTTCAGTTTCACGCTGTGTCCCGGATATGGCAATATAGGCAAATAAAAGTTGGGAAAATAGTGTTATGACACTCCATTCCTCCATTAAAGTGAGAAACACACTTTCCGTGGAATTTGAAGCATTGCGTGTTGAGTGGTGGAACTCTACACCGCGCTTTGCCTTGTTAACACAGCGAAGAAATGAAATATTAAGTTTTTAATTTCAAAATATGAAATAGTTCATTTCTTTGCGCGGGGATCGAACCCACAACTGATCGCGTTTACAGTCACCAGCTTGTTGACAGACCATTACTATTTCTTTCTTTATATACGTGATAAAGTGTCAAGCTGAAAAATAAAATTGTTAAGGTCCCCTTTACTTTCCTACTAGAACCGCCTTCCGGGATAATATTTACTTTCACGTACATCTGACGGCACTGATATTTTCTGTATCAACTGACATCCCAAAAATGCTTTTAAATGCCTCTTAAATAAAGCAGTATTTTCATTTTCTTTAGAATTAGGTATCTGCTGTTTTTTATGGTCGTCATAATAACCAATATTTTATTCCTTTATATTTTTATGTATTCATAAAGCATAAATAATTTTATTCAGAGATGGAATTTAATGAGCGTGATGAAATAAATCAAACAGCTGTATTTTATATACAAAATATATATGTTTTATTTATTATGACCAAACGAATATTGTGATTTTTTGGTAAATAAGTATCACAGAATTGTATTAATGCACCAGCTATAACAATCTTATTTTTTTTATCTTCTTGCTGTATCCCGCATAGAGAACATGGTAACCTTGTATTAAGACACTCCGTTCCCATTAAGGCACTAACGTTCCCCGCTTTCCGCCAGTTTCTCGAGGCTTTGAGACATGTTTGTTTGCGTTTGTATATCTGTCTGTTGCACTGTAGTTCCTAAGTGAATAAACCGATTTAAGTGCTATTTTGTTAAATCAAAGGACTCGTAATTCAAGTTGGTCCGCAGCTACTCTTTTTAAAAATCAGACTATCAGTTAGATAAGAGCTACACGCAGTTTAACAAGATGAAGTAAAGATTTTAGACGATTTTTTATTTTATATTTTCAAAAATAACATTTATGAAAATATCTATATGACACAAGTTTATTTTGAGATTATTTAATTTAATTTTAAATTTGTAAAAAATTATATGTATATACCTATTCTTAGTAATGAAGATCCAAATAAAGAAAATATACGGTACGACCACTCTTCTGCTCTAAGAAATTATTCCATACCGTATTTAATTTTTTTTCCTATACTCTACACCCTTGTTCATTAATTACTTATTTATTTTTAAATAAATCCTATATTCTTATAACAAATACCTATGTCCAGCATTACGCATATCAGACGCTGAGATGGTTATTAAAAATGAAAACAAAATATTAATATATTATATTTTTTTCTTTCTTCTTATAGATTTCGTTTTGCTAATTCATCTGTTACTACCTTCGTTATATTTACACATACTTGCTCCTAGTTCTAACTAAATACCTACCTACCTGAAAAAATAGCAAATTAATTTATAGCTTAAACCATCGAATTAACATATAATATAACATTATTAATTGCCCTACTGGTGATAATCAATAATTTAGAGGCCTGTTGTGGCGCAACGGTACAAGCGTATGACCGTAAACGCTTGGTTGTGGGTTCGATCTCCTCTAAGGGACTGAAATATGTGATATTTTCGAATTAAATCTTTAATGTTTTTGTTTCTTCGCTCTGGAAACAAGAAAATGCCTTGAGATCCGCCACTCAACACGTAAGGCCTCAAATTCGGCGGAAAGTAGGGAACGGAACGAAGTGTGTTACGTAGTGTACGTTCCCAAAGTCCTTCTGCCTACCCTGCCATGTGCGGGATACAGCGTGAAGCTGAGAGAGAGAATAATTGCGCAACTTTGGTCTTAACCAAATGCGGTGTAGAGTTACGGTTTTCAATATGACCCACTCTTTGGGATATAACATGAAAAAATATTGAACAGAAACTCGTAATAAAAAAAATTAAAATATTGAACTGATTTTCGTAATTTCAACATAAATTTACTTAAAATTCCTACACCAGTATTTAAGTAACTAAAGCTGTACAACATAAATAAGTTGTAACAAGCGTATAAAAATTTCAACGCAGCTTGGTGAGAACGAATGGCTTAGTTGGTCAGAGTGCTTGGAGTGCAGAGGCGCGGGTTCAAATCCTGCTTCGTTCAAATTTTTATACGTTTTTAAATTTAGTATTTTTCTTTCCTAAATGTGGAATAATACTTTAATTTTAGTAAAAATGTTTTTTACTATTTATTATTGACATTTTACTATTGACAACATAATACCGTAGTGGGGTGTCTTTCTGTAAACGCAATGTTTAATTCCTCCTCACGGGCATTATTTTACAAGCAATGTATGTAAAAGTAGGTGGAAAATGGGAAACCGCTCTCTGCCTACCCCGCTATACAGGAAAAAGCATGAAGCTTTTCTTTTTTGTTTTACTATTCAAATTCTAGATACGAAATGTGTTTTCATCTGCGAAGAATGTCCTTTGAACAATGTTGACTGAACATTTTATTTCGAGATCCAGAATTACATATTGATTGAATTTTGGTACTCCCATCTCTTGTTCTTGTATATGAAAGAGGTGGACTTCAGCTGTTTTTGCTGTAGTTTGGCAGAATTTTTTGTCTAATCTTGTCGATTTACAAATATATATTATTTGGATTATAATTTGGATATTCTCTTATTAAAAATATTTTATTAGTGCACTTTGCACGAATAAATTGGATATCAAATTTGAAGTTAAAAATAATACACTATGTATCATATCTGAGGCGCAGAAATTGGGGAATGGAAAGGAGTGACTTAACACTAGGTCCCTAAGTTCCCTCTGCCTACCTTGCCATGTGCGGCATACAGCATGAAATTGAAAAAGAAATTCATATTTGACTTAAATTTATTGTTACATCAATTTCATTAAAAGAATTTGATAGTAGGTCCTGAATATATCATAAACAAAGTAAATCAATAAGATATTGTGTAGATCGAAGTTCCGTTACACAACGTACAATTTCTCGAAATTTCCATTATTTTAAGTCTTCCACGGTGTTTTTCAATATTTTCTCTGCTTATCTTGTTGTATAGTATGCACATAAAAGAAAAAAATAAATGGTCAAGTGCGAGTCGGACTCGCCTACCGAGAGTTCTGTACCAACTTCAGGATTGTAGGTTAACAGGAAATACAACTTATAATAGTTGAGTTGTAGTTGAATTGAAATGACTGACTGATTGAAATTAACCAGAATTATATATTTAAAATAGTTGTTTATGATTCTTGAATCGCTTGAATGCGTTGACTTAAAAACTTAGTTATTGCTGTCTTTCAAAGAACAGTAGATTTTAATATTTTAGATAAATTTCAGCTATTTTACGTGATCACAATATAATTTTAACAAAAGAACAAAAAAAGTGAACAAAGTGATCCAATCGTATAATCCTTATGATGTAGGGAACCCTAAAAAGTAAAAAAAGTAAATAATATTATACAAAAGCAAAATACAAAACAATTCAACAAAAATAGCATTTAAATAAAACACACTTGTATACAATACTAAAGACAATTCAAATAGTTATCCGCTTGTACAATTCCGTTTCCCGGCATCGTGATTGAGAAGTCCGGGATTGAGGGATTTCCCCGGGAAAGGGAATTCTGGCTGCACATCGCATCGCATCGTGCAGGCATTTAGTTCGGAGCTCTGGATTTACGCATTGACAGTATTCGCATTCGTTTTGTTTTAACAGTATTGTATTTGGGAAAAGATTGGAAAAATTATGTATAAGGAACTTTTAGGTAAATCCTATGATTTATTCATTAAAATATTTTTTAAGCTGATAAAATTTATGAAACAGCAGAGTTAAGAGATAAATTAGTGTTAAATCACTCAGTTTACCCTTGTCGTAGCCAGGGTCATAAGCGCACTCATAACGGAGTGGTTGAGGGTTCGATTCCCTCTCGGAGTAATTAGATATTAAAATTTTCTTTGGCTTTCTCGGGTAATGAGGTAATGAGGCAAAGCACGGCGTTGAGTTACGCCGATTAACATTCAGTGGCTCAAAAATTCGATGGACAGGGAGCAACAGAAGTGTCTGAATGTGAACGAAGTATCCACTGGGTTCCTTCTCCGCTATATGCGAAATATAGCATGAAGTATATATATACATTGCACGGAGAGTTGTGAAATTCGACGCCAAACTGCTACCTTACATATTTACTTACTTATTCACGCTGTATTCCTATCGGGATAGGCAGAGGGAACGGAGTGCCAAACACTGCGGTCTCGCACTTGAACCGAGCAAGAAACTAAATACCGCGGTCATGACTGTCTCTAAATAAATAAATGTTATAGCAAAAAAAGCCAACTACGTTGTTTTACAAAGTGTGCTGTTATTTTTATTATTACAGTAAGGCAATAGAGATTGGCGAGCGAAGCGACCATGATGCGAATCTCTTAATAAATTTACATAATATTACTACTAAAAACAAACAAAACAGTTTAAAACATAATTTTGTAACACTACAACATTTGAATATACAAAATAGTTAAATTTTCGTAAAGTAGACTCACACGGTCTCCTCTCAGAAGTTCACTATACAGGGAAAGCACAATTAACAATGCAAATGCTCTACCACAAGAGCCATTCTGAATTTCATACCTCGAATACATATGGAAATTGAGTTTCGGTTAGAAAAACGACATAGCCTAAGGTTTTGGTTGGTACAGAGTATCATTGAGACAGAGTAACAGTTTAGTATTATTTCTTCACTTAGAGTAAAAATACATA
>DWMZ01006745.1:0-10165 GCA_018249855.1 Eueides tales michaeli | reverse complement strand
TTCTGCGTCTTTCTCTTTGAACGTAGGTGGAAATAATTTCTTACTGTTTTATTACTTAAAGTCTTAAAGCTTTTCCTGAAATACAATTTTGTGCACGTAAATGGTCAAAGGAGTTTTGTTAGCATATACCAGCATATTTTATTATTTTTTTAAATCATATAAGAACCTGGAAAATAGATTTTTCAGAATGAAATAATAATTAAAGCCAATTTTTTAAATATACGAAGAATATATATCCATATTAGAGTGTATCCAAGATCCAAGTAGCAGCTCCAGCTACGGCTAAATTTAATCCGTTCAATAAAATTATCAAAGTTACATATCTCAGAGTGAATACGGTAGATAAGGCGGTAGTCCAGTCTGAAGTAGCGTTAGTGGTAAAGTAACAAATAGAAGCTATGTAAATATATAAGAAATATGTGTACATTGTGCTTGTAATAAAAATAATAATAACATTATTTATGAATACCTTTGGGAGATGATTGGGAGAGATTACTCTAAATTTTAAATGCTTACATAATAAAACGATATAAGCTTTGTTGCTTTTAATAGAATTAAAAAAAATAGTTTTAGTGGTTTAAAAAAGCCAAGCCAGCCGTTTAATGAGTTCAAAGTACTACATTTGGTCCATTTGATATAATGTTACCAATAAATATAATGTTTTAAGTACTCCTTTCATTACTTTTAGAAAACTGTGAATGAACCCAACACCATCTAGAAATTGTTTGTCGTCTTTCTTTTCAGTATATCAAGTTATAAAATTTAAGGATGATTAGGTCCATACCAATTATTGGATTTTTAGAAGATGCTATGACTCATCTTCTTCCGGTTGCATCCCATGAATTGCTTTTTACGACACCCACTAGATGAGATGGGATGGTGCTCTTCTACGCAGACCATATCTATATGATTAATACGGTAAATAAATTAAAAATAATATAGTTGGTTTTTATTATGTTAAGATATTTAAATAATATTTGACATTTAATCTAAGACACCCAAATTACAGACAACGATTTCAACATAATATATACATTAAAACCAAAATCATTACTAATATTACAAAGCTGAAATGATTGTTTGGTTGTTGGTTGTACTTGTTTATCGAAGAATCGTTTGTTTTGTGGGCAAAACCATAAGTTAAAGGTGGTATTACAATATATCCACAATATGTGTACATTGCGTGTTAATGTTAAATTTGTTACATTCTGTACAATTATCATAATGTAATTAAATAAAAATTAATTAGCAATGTATGCCCTTTCCCGTGTAAGATTCAATTGTTTTATCAAAATAAATTATTCATTTCAGAGTCGCTTAATTAAAATTGTTTAACATTCACAAATAAGTGCGGCAATCAACGACCTCGTTACAATTTAATCCGTGTGTATATAAAATTACATTGCACATAAATTCATTAAAAAATTTAGAATTATCGATATAAAATACATTGAATCGATTATTTTTTTATATTAATAAAGCAAAGTACACAATATTTGTATAAAAACTATGATTACGACTATAATTTGTTACATCAACTTAGTTTTTTCTTAGAAACATGATTAAAAAGCATTTTTATTCCTTTTTTTTAGTCTACTGCAAAAGGATAGCTATAACTTAATAAATGTGAACATGCAAATTCTATATTTGCGACCATTTTTACTTCAAATGCCAAGTTATTCCTGATTTTATTTTGATATTGTACGACAAATAGTGAAAATCATAACCCATTGACAACTAGAGTCAATATAATAAGCATACTATGTTTATATTAATTATACAAAAATTTTTTGTAAGAATAATATTTTAAAAATTTAAAAGGAAATTTTCAAGAAGGAATTTCAATTTCCGATCAGAAACAGAGATGATTTAATATGGACCTAATGTATTGAAATATTAATTATACTATTGTTATGGTATTGAATATAGCACGATATCCACATCATGTAGGCATTATATGTGTACATAGTGAAATATTTAAATTATATATATATATATATATATATATATATATATATATATATATATATATATATATATATATATATATATATATATATATATATATATATATATATATATTATATATATATATCTATATATATATATATAAATTAAATATTATATATATATATATATATATATATATATATATATATATATATATATATATATATATATATATATATATATATATATATATATATATATATATATATAATATATATATATCTATATATATATATATAAATCTAAAAATATATATATATATATATATATATATATATATATATATATATATATATATATATATATATATATATATATATATATACATTTAAAATTATATTATATCTACAATTCAATTTTATATATAATGCAAGAAAGTTAAAAATAAACAAAATTTGATAAAAATAAGTGCAAGCAAGTTAAAAAATTGTCAAAAACATAAATAAAAATAATTGAGGAATGTCTTGGCGCAGGGGGCCGAGCATCACTCTAAAAGCGACTGGTTGTGGTTTCGACTCGAGAAAACGAAATATTTTTTTTCGTTTCTTTGCTCTAGTGAGATGGCAAAGCTCAGCGTTAGGTTTCACCATTCAACAAACGATGCCTTCAATTCGGTGAAAAGTGGGCAACGGAACGGAGTCTCTTGAGAAGTTCTCAAATTCCCTTTGCCTTCCCTGTTAAGTGTGAGATACAGTGTGAAGGTAAAAAAATAAATAAAGTAGAACAATCAATAAACCATTACGTACATTTGGAGGTACATTATTCTATTCAATTAGGCGTAATATCGGAATGGCTAATCAGGTGTATCGTACTAATGACCCGATATACGGTAATCTAGTTTCGTCAATTTGAGGGTCGGATCGCTTTTTCTTCATAATCCCTGTATTAGAGTGTCTACAACGGGCGTGTATTGCTACTTTATTGACGTTATATATTATGTAGGATAAATTTTATTTTAAATTTTCTTTTTGGGATCACCGATTATACGAAAGTTATTTATTTCCACTCACTTTATGATTATATTTATCTTCCCCTCAGGCAATATAAAGTATGGCGTTAGGTTGCACCACTCAACAAAATATCAAGAATTCGGGCAGAGTACTGAGAAGCCTAGGTTCTACCAACCTGACCTATAGCAAAACAGTAAGAAAATGAAATAAATAAAATATTTTTTTGGTTTAATAATACTCAGCTTCACGCTGTATCCCGCACATGGCAGGGTAAGTAGAGTGAACTTGGGAACCTAGTGTTAAGAAACTCCATTCCACTTCCGTTCTCCATCCGTCGAATTTGAGGCATTGCTTTATTACCAAAACGAAGAAATGAGTACATTAAATATTTAAATTGAAAATATTAAATATTTTATTTGCTCGAGTGGAACAGGTAGAGTCACACGCTTGTGCCGCTGCGCCACAACAGGCCTCTAGGCTTAATAATAGTATACCTATAGATAGAAAATCAGAACAAAATGTTTTTTTGGTTATTTTATATTTCTCTAAGTAAAAGGTACTAAAACACAAGTTAATTAGATAAATGAAAGAATTCTTCTAATATTTTTTAAAAATAAAAAATAATTATAGTAATGATCAACTCAATAATATTTTATTTAAATTTAGTAAAATAACGCCACCATTGTGTAACAATATTATTTTCTTAGTATTGTGTGTGATCAAATAAAAATGGTGCAGCAAGTACACATAATTAAAATTAAAATTTAATTATGAATTACATAAATAATGCATTCTAATTTCGTATTGATGAAGACACGTTCTTGTATTGATGACCCGAGAGCTATTTATCCGCTCGATGCCACTGATTTTAATGGAGGCAAACGCAATTCGCATCTGACGTCGGAAAAGACAAGGTGTCGAGCCACCCTCATATAATGCATTTATTAAAAAAATATATAATTGACCCAGCTATGGCTACTCCGTCCATTCAATGTTCACTTCCCAATTGAAACTCCAAAATCCTATCTTGAATTGGACAGCGACCATTTTGTAGTATATGTCTCGAAGGAAAGTCCAGACCCTGCAGCTGGGACTTCATTTGGCCCATTCCTCCATATTAATAAAATATCTAACATCCCTAATTACTTTGTTGGTTGTTACAAAATAGGCTTTGAATTCTCAACAGCTACTTTTTGCTTTATCCCTACTTTTAACATTACCCGAAGGGGTTTTACTAATTAATATTGTGAATTTATAGGTTCATTGAAATTTCCTTCAGGTGTCTTCAGGTGGTGATGAAAGTAAAGAGTTTAAACAGAAATTGTGTCGGTGAGAGTGTGACTACATAGGTCCCGACTCAGTCAGTTGGTCAAGTCAGTTGGCAATTCCGTGGTAAAATGTGGTCTTGAAGGGTTATTTTCTTATCATTCTTCTCTCAATATTGAACCATATGTATAAATATCTCATCATCTAGTGTCTAAACTGTTATCGTTTTGTTCATGTAAAACCACGACGCAGATCGAAGACAAGGTGCTACAATTATTTCCAGTCCTTAGTTCAGTAAAATGGTAATAAGATACTAGCGGGGATTTATTTTTTCTTTATAACGTGAGTTTAAACATTTTGCTGATGACAAGGAATATCCTGGGCTTGCAACGCAACAGTCCATCAAAATTACAATGTCTCAAGAGTCTTTTAGTCGTTTCCCTCCCGTTAGTAGATCGTACGCTGATATAGCTAAGAAAATATTCTCAAAAATTCTCAAGAATGTTATTCAAACTGTTCACCGTCGAAAGCATCAGCCCCTGTCACTCCATACAAATCATACCTAAAGGAAAAAGAGAGAATAAAAAAAACACGGACTTTTTTATTATGTTTCTTATTTCTCACTACTGCATTACTTAGTCGAGATTACAGATTTACTCGTATATATACTAGGGTATTATAATCCATACTGACTGAAGTTTGTTTTTTTTTTACTTTTTAATTTTATTTTCTGTTTATTTTTTTATATGATCATTATTAGTACCTATTTAATCATCTACGTGTGTTAGGGGAGATTTATAATGTATACTTGTTCTACTCATTCTGTATTGCTTACTTTTGAGTGATTGGTTTTTTTTTGTCTTATATTTACATTGTTCTTAACATTATATATTTAAACATTTATCTTAGCTGAAAGAGCAACAACTAAATCCGAAGTAGTTGTTTTCTTTTAATGTTGTTATCATTGCATTTGTTAGACTATGTTCCATGAGTGTTTTCATTGTGACCCCTATCGCTCGACTGATCAAATTGACATCACCACCGTTGTCGGAGTAATAAACACAGGTATTGGTGTGTCTGGTTACTGCGACAACCGCATGGGTATATCTCGTATATTAGTCTTTACGCCTTGTGGGTGCTTTTTTTTTCTTTTTTTTAATACTAGCAACCTCCATCGTGGTAAACGGAGACGTTTTTTAATTCGACATTTTTCTTTGTAAGACGCGCTGCGCATAAGGTTTTAATAGCATAATTTTCAATGTATTTTCGAAACTATCCAGCTAACCCTAAAAACTGTCTAACCTGCCGTACGTTCTCAGGCACAGAGGAATTAATTAATGCAGTTATCTTAGACTTAGACGGACGTACTTCACCGTTTGTAATAATTCAACCTAAGTATTCAATCTTCGTATTAAAAAATGATTTGTTTTTGATATTTAATGAAAACCCGAATTTTGTTAAAGTACGCAAAACATCTTTTAAAAGTTGTAACCCTTTCTCTATCGTATTACTTACTAACAAAACATCATCTATGGAGACCATAACTGGAGGCCATAACATTACCTGCATTTATAAAAGAACGGAACGTATTACTAATAACACGCTGAAAAACGACCGGTGCATTAGCAAGTCCGAAGGGCATTTTTCGTAATGTCCTTCTGGGGTTACAAAACCTATCAAGGGAACCGATTCGTTATCTAGGCAAATCTGGTGAAACCCAGACGCCATATCCAAAGTAGTAAAGTATCGACTCTTGCCTAACTTATGCCCATCTATATGATCCTCAATCAATGGCAGAGAATACCTATATTTAATGGTCACCCTATTTAACGCACGAAAATCGACACACATGCGATCTGAACCGTCTTTTTTCTTTATTAAAAGTATAGGACTCGCATACGCTGACTCAGATTTACGAATAATACCTTTTGATAACAGATCTTGAATTATTTCACAAACTCTTAATTTTTCGTTAAATGATAATTTATGCGATCTATAATAGACAGGTGCGTCACACTTTAAGCGAATGTGCATGTTATCCGTGGTCACAGTTGAAGTAGCAATACAGGTAATTATAAATTTTAAAAATTCCTTTAATGTCTCATTAAGGTTATCAAGATCACTACCAATCAATGTTGGGATATGATGCTCATTCACTCCTACGGCCGAGACTTTTACAGAAATAGAACTACAAATTAAACGTTGATAATATTTCTTTCGTATGTACGTCACACCTTCACAATTAAGTATATCTGTACCGATTATAATAGGCGAGTTCATACTTTCACTTGGTACAATCAATAAATCGACTTTGTGTGGTTTCTTCCAATTCAATTAAGAGAGTAACATAAAAAAAACACTCGTGTAATAGCATGTCCGACACCCCTTAACTCTCGATAAATTGGTTTCATAGGGCAAGTAAAATAATTAACGACAGAAGATGAAACTAAAGACACGTCTAATGCACCACTATCTGGTTTTATTATCTGCCGACGCATGGTAGAACGATGGGATACAGCGGTTTCATTTTTAATATTAGTTGTTTTAATGAAAGTGGATAAATAATTAACAAAATCGCAAGGCATTAATTTTGCATTAGTAGCCGATGCTTTAATATGCGGGTCATTAATACCACGTATGACAATAGCGCCTATAAGTTCATCACTGAAGTCCTTAACCATACGTCAACAAAGCAGAGATCGACGAGCATATTCAGCAAACGTGGGATAGGCATCAGAGTCAGTACTCCTAACACAGTACAAAATACTGGCTATATCAATGTTTTTAACGCATAAAGACTTAAAATCTTTCGTAAAATTACTCCACGAGCGATCTGTGGTAACCCAATCATCTAACCACGTCTTCGCGTCACCTTTAATACTGATTAATACTTTGAGCACGGTCTTTTTCATCAAAGCAAGAATCAATATTATGCACATTAGGATAAAAATTAGACACATAATAATCACGAGTAGATTTACTTTTTAAAGAATGAATAGCCTCTACGATTTCTTTAGTCGAATTACTAGCCATACCGCCTATTTCCACATTAGAATTTGACGAAGCCACCACCGAGGACCTATCCTCTAGCGCATTCAATCGTGTGATTATTGTCTGTAACGATTCAAGAATTTGTGATTCGCGAGATTTACTTCGAGATCGCGAGATAGAATCACTACGCGATCGGCGGCGACGTTTTGACACGTTTTGACATGTTTCGACACGTTTCGACACGTTTCGTTCCCTAGAACGATTGTGAAAACGCTTCCCTTTAGCCATTAATCAAATCACTCACTACAAAATACGATTAAGCAAAAACTTTAAAAAACAAAAGCACAAGATTTAAAAACTCGAAAATAATAATCAGAAATTAACAAAAGCAAAGTGAGGGCCTATCCCACTTCTGATATAAAGAGTTTTGTTTTGTTGGCCTATAGCAAACGGACTGTATGCACTCTGTTACTGTTGTCACATGTCACACAATGTTACTGTTTATAAGACTAGCAACTTTTATTGATTAGAAATACAAAAATACTGATATTAAACTTCACTTTGCACATATTTAAGTTCAAATTGTAACAAAAAAAATCTTTATCAATGAATATAATAAGTAAGGTATCAAAAAGGTGTTATTTGTAACTAGGAGCTCGGACACAAACAATATAGCATCTGCTCTTATTGGAAGCACGTATGCAATCTTATAAATAATGTCGCTAGTAAGAACTTACAATACGAATAAAGTAAAAAAATCAATATATAAACATATATATATATATATATATATATATATATATATATATATATATATATATATATATATATATATATATATATATATATATATATATATATATTATTCCTGACTCGCACTTGAGCTTTTTTTTAAGTTAAATATTGTTTGATATAGATTAAAGTAACTCTTTACAAGAATACGGTTGCTTAAAAATTCAAAACTGTTTTCTTTTGATCTGCAGTCGGCTAATCTTATTTAATACAGATGAGTATTTATTTTAAATTACAAAAAACTACTTCTTTTATTATTTCATTGGGCACCAAGTATAAAAAGTTTTTAATTCGTTCAGAAGATTTTCCTAGTCTTTGCCATGCCACCAGCGCTTCCAGTCCTTTTAAGATGGTTTCTTAATATATACACTATGGTGTTGTACTTGATCTACTATGAAAGAAATTGGTAAGACAAAGCATGTCGGCGTCTGATCCAAAATTGAATTGGATTGAATAAAAATTTATTGATAGTCGAATGGAGTGTCTCAGCACTAGTTTTTCCTACCTACATTGCTGTTTGTGGAGAATGTGTAAAGCTAAAAATACTTTTACTAAAATATATTTGTTTTCTAATGTTATAATAACTAAGAGTAGTATGCTCTACGATTTCTGCTTGTTAGATGTTCATAAGACCCTCTATTATTTTTGGTTAACTGCAGTAAAAGTATAGATAGAAATCATTATATCAGTTATTATTCAGTTCAGCGAACCAAAATGGTATAAAGAAATATATATCTTAAGTTGTATAAGATTAATTATTAAGATGATCGTTCAATTCGGCCTTAGTGTATGATGGGTATTGGAAACCGATAACGTCTTCACGGGCTCAGATACTAAGTAACTAATATTGTATCATGCAATAGTTATACAAGTACGTATCTTCAACCACCAATACAATTCAAACATTTAATATTTTTACGAGTACATAAATTCTACATACTCTTTACAGTGCTTTTCAGTAAAGAACTTTTGTTATATTTAATAGTGGCACTGACTATGTCTAATATGCTTTAACATTTCTTTATCAAATTGAAAGGGTGTTTTAAAAGGCACCCAATATTAACTCCTTCGAAAGCTGACTTTGACAAAAGATGTTGACGAGTTACGAGAGCTTGCGCTGGCGCAGAGGCAAACGACATCGAGGTTGTGGTTGCACTCGCCAATCGAAAAATTAAGATATATCGTATTTTAATTAGTTTCCTCACTATAGCGACGAAGCAAAGCGCGGCGTTGAACTCCACTACGCCACATGCAATGTCTCAAGGATTGATCGGAAAGTAGGGAATAGACAAAACAAGCAACAACTAATAAATTATCACATGAAATATGTATTAGGGTTTGAAAATAAAAAAAGTTATGAATATTTTATATTTCAATAAATAATATTTATTACATGATTAACTTCTATATCATACGAAATTTGTTCAAGCATAGCAGAATTTAGTCTCAGGGAGCTCGAACCACACTGAGAAGTTACTTTTATTTGTTTTGTTCCACTGTGTTCATTCTTGCAAGTGATGCGAAGTAAAATGAAAGTATCTATAATAAATGTTTATAAATAAATATTATCATATTTTTTATTTATTTTTTAAGTTATACATTTAAGAAGTATATTTTCTTAAAAGTATGATGAAGCTCAAGCCCTTGTCCTTTGGAATACTAGACCATTTAATTTTATAAAAGGTAATGCAAACAGAAGATACGAGCGTTTGTGTTTCATTTTTGGTACATATTGTATGTGATTCGTACCTGTCTTGACTTAGAATTATGAAATATTAAAAAAAAGGCTTTGTAGTACGAATAATAAAATATGACATGTAAATAAGTCTCATATTCCTTTACCATTATGTTACCCCATCACGTTTCAAGAACGTTTCAAGTTCTTAGGGTCGGATACCCAACACTTCAAAATGCCTCGTTCCCGAAATACCCTTGTATCACACGGAATTCTGGCGACTCTTTTACCGTGACAGACAGTAAAACTCTGGAATGAGCTGCCACTGAAATTGAGACGATACCAATCGGTTGGGATTTTTTTTTATGGATAAGACACGGCAAACGAGCGTACGGGTCACCTGATGGTAAGTGATCACCGCCGCCCACGGCCCCGTGTAACACTAAAGGAGCTACAGGAGCGTTGCCGGTCTGTAAGGTGG
>DWMZ01006744.1:0-10166 GCA_018249855.1 Eueides tales michaeli | reverse complement strand
AGAGGGTTGAAAAGGGATGTAGCATCGTGATCTACCTTAATATTTATTAATGGTATTACGTGATCTGTCATTCCATCACCAACAGGCAAATCTGCCTTAACGGGAATGCCAAGTTCTTCCAAATGTTCCTTAGGTCCCATACCTGACAACATAAGTAGTTGCGCTGTGCCTACCGCTCCAGCACTCAATATCACCTCGTGCCTAGCAAATAAACGCACAGTATTATTATAACCTCTATTGATTGTCACTCCTTGGGCAACATTATTATCATCAATGATAATACCACTACAATGACTGTTTTTAGCTATTTTCAAACGTCTTTTAACACTTTTACGGTTCAGGTAAGTTGTGGCTGTACTAACTCGCTCGCCATTTAAAGTGTAACCAAATACTTTAGACACACCGATTTGAGATTCAGCGTTTACGTCTGGATTATATGTAATATTCAACGATTTCATTCCTTCTATTATTCGTTCATGCCAGGGATTTCTAGAATCCTCAAAATAGCTGATAGGTACGATGCCAGATGTGTTGTGATAGGATTGTGACGATTTTGGAAGACGCTTAAGGTCTTTTAATCCTTCGAATCGCAAAAAATATGGTTCAATATCTTTCCAAGTCCAGCCTGTCATGTTAAAATCATAATCTTGTCGGTTCCCTCGCGTGTACATCATGTAGTTGAGACTCGTAGAACCACCTAGACATCGGCCTCGGGTGAAATGACATCGTTGGTTTTTTAATCCCAAACATGATTTGTTATTTGGCTCCGTATCATACTTCCAATCCATAGAAGAGCCGGAAAGAGCGAAAGTGGCTCCTGGCACCTAAAGTTAAGAAATACTCATTAGTTATCATTTTTACTACTTAGTAAATGTTTTTTATTTATATATAAATCTACATTACCCGGGTATAAGTTGAAAACTAGAACGAGAATAGAGAGAATCGGTAGATCTCATCTTTATTCAGATTTCCAATTAGCAAGAATAAAAAAAAGATTGACAAAGCAAAACTTTGTATAAGAGAGACAGGGGAGGCCGTGTTTGACCTTCGAGAACAAAGCATCTATGATATTGAAGAATGCAAGCGTAAAAGGCAGAAAGAGCCCCAGAGGTCATGTACAATGAAAAATTGACTTTCTGTAATAGAAGAAATAGATATACAGAATTCATAGCGTTTGGTGGCCCGTACTATTTGCTATCCCGCTAGGAATTGTGCTTGAAATAAAAAAAGTCTCATATATACTTACTAAATTATGAAGCTACATAATGTATACCTTAGAAAGTGCATGTGGGTCCCCTCCAGCTTCTACTAGCAGTACATTAAGACCGGCCATGGTGAGGCGAGCCGCCACCGCACTGCCCGCCGCGCCCGCTCCTACCACGATGTAATCAAACTCGTCGCCATCTAATCAACAACAATTATTTGCAATAAGACATTAAATTATTATGTTACTTGAGGCCTGTCGTGGCGTAGCGGCACAAGCATGTGACTGTAACCGACAGGTTGTGGATTCGATCCCCTCTCGAGGAAATGAAATATTTAATATTTTCAATTTAAATATTTAATGTTTTATTTCTACACTCTGGTAATAAGGCAAAAGCGCGGCGTTGAGTTCCGCTCCTCAACACGCAATGCCTTAAATTCAGCGGAAAGTGGGGAACGGAAGTGGAACGGAGTGTCTTAACACTAGTGTTAAAAATTGACCTAGGTCCCCAAGTTCCTTCTGACTATCCTGCCATGTGCGGGATACAGCGTGAAGCTGAGTGTGTTACTTGAGGTCGTCGTGGCACATTGGTACGAGTGTGATTGTAGACGCGACAGTTGTGGGTACCAATCTGATTCAGGAGAATTAATTGTTCAATATTTTCATTTCGGGAACGGCTTGTCCTAACACTAGGCTCCCTCTGTTTACTCTATAAAATGGGATCGCCATTACGATGTCAAAATGTATGTTTGTATCACTCAAAATTGTTCAAATTTATAAAATAAATATGAAAGTATATTCACCAGATATATTATCCCCGAAATATGCACTTCCACCTCGAGTACTATCTTCGTCGGCGAGGCCGCGTAAACTACCGCTTAGATATATTGCCGCCAGAACTGCTAACGCTGTAACGTAATATATTATACGATCTTACTAAACCAGTTCCATTCCCGAGTGATGTATAAATAGGGGTTGAGGGTTCAATCGACGAAATAAAATTTTTCATTATTTCCGACAGGAAGTGGAGTATATTTAGTATGGATCCTAATGGAAACGGAGTAGTTTAACAACATATTCTCAAGTTCCCTCTGTCTAACCTGCTTAGTACGAGACTAAAAAAGTGAGATTAATTTGAATTATTAGTGTTATACCACATTAATTTTATACAACATTTGTTTCTTGGAAAAATAAATATGTATGTTTATCTTCCACACCGCAATCTAGATAGTACTGAACCTTGTTAAAATGAAAGTCCATTTCTATTACTAACGTAAAAATATAAAATAGATCAAACAATAAGATAGAAATAGGATTTCGTTATAAGAATTAGTAGAATATAATATAATTATAGCTCATTATTGCGTTAAGAAATAAACTTTTCTTTTGAAGTTTTATTTTGTGGAAAATTGCAAGCAAGTATTCATTTAAAGATAATTTTACAAAAAATCTTTCGAAAAATTGCAAAAATGTAAAGGAAATATTAATTAATAATTTTACATTGAAATATATCAATAGGCTAGAAATCAAGACAATGGATATCGGTACTACTCTTGTAGTTGAGATGATTTATGAAAATTGATCATGGTGAGTTCAAACCCCAACTCAAACAACCGATCTAAGGTGGATTTGTAATGAAGCCTTAATGGGAACCGAGTATGTAGGTTTGAAAGTTCCCTCTGCATACCCTGCCATGTGCATGATACAGTCTGAAATTAAAAGATCTTTAATTCTACAATAAATATTTATGAATTGAAAATTATCAATTTAAACTATAAATATTAATTAATAAATATTGAATTATTTAAATGTTTAAAATCTTTTACCTAAATGATTAATCTCTGGTAAATAAGGCAACGAATAATCGTTGCTTATTTACCAGAGATTTAACTATTTTAGAGTTAGGGACCGGATAGTCTTATCTCGCTGTCCGCGGACAGCGGTCTGCGGAATACAGCGGGATGCTACAAAAACAACTTAGAATTCACGAACAGTAATTATTATACTTATACAAACCATTCAAATCTCCCATATTGCCGAAACTTATAAGTTATTATTATTATTATTATTTAAATAATTAAAAATTATCAATGAATATTCACTTGTTAGACCAAACATCAAATAAGAACTTGTAACCTAGCTGCATGTAGTACGTTATATATAGAAAAGCTACGCATAATTCTCATTATAATCTTACCGAATATGTAGAGCTTTGATCTACTCAATGCCGAGGTTATCTTTTCTAAAAATCTTAACAAAAAAGGGTCTGAACCTATTAAAACATAACAATTAATAGAATTGAGGCCGGTCGTGGTCCAAGGGCACAAGCGTACGAAGAAAACGCTACAGGTGGGCTCGATGCCTAAGCGAGGAAATCAAATATTTAATATTTTCATCTCCTCGCCCTGCTAACGAATGTAAAAAACGTAGAAACAAACAACAATAGAGTAACAGAGAACAGGAACAAAGTGTCTTAACACTAGATTTCCCGGTTGTCTCTGCCTGCCCTGCTATGTGTGAGAAAATAATAACAACATAATAATAATATTCACTTAACTATGTAATACAGTTGAGTTAAAAAAATAATTTGTGATATAATTAATATCAATGATAAATGTACAGTTAACTGAATAAGTAACTGTCAAAGTCCAACGAAAGAGGATGTTTGTTTTAAAAATACTTAGAGAAGTATTAATTTAAAATTAATATATTTTAGTTATATTTTAAAAATATTTTAGTTATATTTTATGTTTAACAATGGCATGAGAGTTTGTGAATTTAAATGTGATATAGGCATTAGAGGCTGGTAAGATAAGCTTAAAGTTATTAAGTTAAGTTTAAAGTTTAAACTATTTACGATCGTTTATTTTGGAAAGTTTTACATGTATATTCAATAAAATAAGCTAGAATACTCAGCATTTATAATTTACGAATTTACCATTTATATGAACATTAGTACGTGGAAATAAATGCATTAGGATATTTTATAAGATATGAAAAATAATAACTTAACTTAGCTTCACGTTATATCCCAAGCGGGGCAGGCTGCGAGAACGGAGCGTCAAATGCTTCCGTCACGGCATACCTCTTACGTCTAGTCCACTGTCATCAGCATCTTCATATATCTTTTTTTTAGCATCTCTTACCACTCACTTTCCCTTCATAAATCTTTTTTACCATTCTTTCATCACTCATTTGCGAACCACCTGAGCACGTTCTTCTATATTCTCATTGTGACATACATGCTTATATCTGTCATGCTGTGTATCTTTTCTTTGGGTATTCCATCAGCTAAACTGACTCCGCATATCCTACGAAGAGATTGCGTCTCCACAGTATTCATCTTTCTTACCTTTTTTTTTGCAATACCCACGTTTCTTTGCCGTTTTATAGCGTCGGTACGAATACTGCATTGTGTATGGCTAAACGCCCAGCTATGCTGACGTTTCGCCATCTCAACAATGCAGCTAATGCACCGTTAACTCTATTACCGGCAGCAAAACACTTTTCCACATCCATTTCGTAGCTTCCGTCTCTAATAAATATACTTCCCAGATATACTACCTCATTCACATGTCCTATTATCTTATCATTTACGCTGATATTGCACTCCGTCCTTTCTTCATTTCTTTCAAATATCAAAATCTTCTTATTCACATTCTGGTTTAGACCATTATTTGCACACCCTTCTTCCAGAGTGGTAACCAATGTCTATAACCCGCAATTAGCATTGCATCACGGCGTACAGTAGGCAATTTATATTCAAGTTACCTACTTTCACTCCCCCGTCACTTTTTTCACTCCTTGAAGACAGTTTTCCAAATACAAATTTAACAACCAAACTGATATGGCGTAACCTTGCTTAACGTCCGATCAGATATCAAACTAAGGCGACATACCATACATATAAAGAGATAGCCTGTAGCAAAGGTGCACTCACATTGTACCGGGTAGTATCTCTCATAATCTCTTTCTTACAACACAGAAAGCTTTTTGGTTTACTGTCAATTTTTTTTCCGTTATCATGTGAAGGAAAAAAATCTGATCCATATACCCTCCTCCTGGTCTAAAGCCTTCTTGGGCCTCCCACAACAGTCTTTCGGATCTATCTTGCATTCTTTTAGCGAATATTTTAGCATAAACTTCAATACCCAAACTAATCAAACTGTTGACCCCTAACCCTGTAGCTTGCACAGTCAGTCAATTTGTATCAGTGAACCTTTGCCTTTATACAAAGGCATGATGACCGCACCTCGCCAATCGTCTAGGACCTTCCCCAATTTCCAGTACATATTGCACAAAAACCAGAACAGTACCAATAGAACCTCAAGAAGTACTGAAATGAAAAATTCTTTACGTATTGGATAATCCATATATCGGGGAAGGGTATAGGATATGATCACACTACTACATCCATACATTACGCTACGATTAATATAAGTAAACATAGAACAAACACTACACACATCTCAGTTTCTTCTGTTTGACCAAGTAAACTACTTGATAATCACGTTAAATTTTTAAACATATTCCACATAGTATTTATGTTTGACGAAAACATCATAATCATAAGATTTTACTGACGTCTATATCAAAAAAAAATATTTTTATAATTGCAGCAATTAAAAGAAGAATTTGCTACCTTCAGTGATTTTTCAATTATAAAATTTGACGTAGCCGTGACGTATCTACTTCTGTATTTAACTGTACACAATGATTTGAACTTTACATATAATATTACTGTTAATGATTTCATTATATTATGCTTCCTTACAGTACTTAACGTTTTTTCGTTTCACACTGTATCCCGCAGAAATCATGTGTTTCTTGCTATGCGGGAACACGTAAAGCTGATTTTAATTGTAATCTTCACAGGTATCCTTATCTCGCAAATAGCAAAGTAGCCAAAGGAAATATGGAAAATAACCATTCCCCTTACCCATTAAGGCACTTCTGTTCAGTGGTGGAACTGAACGTTAGGTATATACTATGTGATGTGATAATATTAAATTAAAATATTACCTTCATATCTTCTATGAGTGACAAACGGGTACAAAAAAAAATCTGTCACGTCACACTTAACGTAGCTGCACTAAATACATTATGGTATACTAAACATTCTAAATATGTACATACAACAAGTTGTGGGTGCTATTCTCATTGGAGAAAGAAATATATAATATTTTGATTGTACAATGTAATTTAAGAAAAGCTTACAAAAAGCTATTAAGTTTCCCTTCTTTGTCATTACGTGCATTTTTATACTGCGAAAATTAAACTTATCTCGCCCTTTCCCGCTCAGCAGGGTAGTTAAATATCTTATTATTTTAAACATCGCAATGTTAAATAATTTCAAAATATATATTTAAGTAATTTTAAAAATCCGCGTACAAAATTTATGTGCCAAATATTAAAAAAAATATAGAATTAATAAATAAAATTGTTATTTTACTTGAGAATAATGTGAAGAACAACACGTTATTATCATAATTATGTAACTTCACGGCTCGTTAATCTGAATTTTTAGTGAATTTATTTAATAATATTTCAATATTATTAAATAAATTAACTAAAGACTCCTTTATCTTTTTAGGAGTACATAGACATTGTGACCTTCTTATACTTCAGTATAAGAAGGTCACTATGTCTATGTACTCTTAAAAAGACAAAGGACGGAGTCAACTTCCTCCACTCTAGACACAATGTCTCGACAATAGTGCAGCCCAGCTACCATTACGCAGTGCAGCGGTTGAGATGTAGAGCGGCGTTGAGTTTAATTTAACCTATACATTTTTAAGTGACAAAGTCTTGGGACGGAATGTATTGAAACGTTATCTCTGCCTACCGTGCTACATGCGGAATATAATGTGAAGCTAAAACAGCTCTCATCTAGCCTTATAGCTAGCGTTCTATGTTCGTTGTATGACGCACGTAAACTATTTAACTTCATTAAAAATAATCGAAAACAATTTTTTGTATCTTAGTTACTGAATAATTTTCTTTAATAAAAAAGTGACGTATTATTTCACGGTACATTAATATATAGTGTTCTGGTTTCTTTTAAGTTTTATACTTTAGACCCTTTAAGAGAATATTTAGTATATTCATTTATTATGGAATATTCACTTCTGTTTTAGGAAATAGCACGTCGGAGAGTTCATTTCTCTCACACAAATGCCTCGAGAATTTATTGTAAAGTGGCAAGCGGAAGTTTCTTATTGGGAACGGAGTACCTTAACAGTGAGCTTTGAAGTTCCTTCTGTCTGACCTGTAATGTGCGGGATATTGCGTGAAGCTAAGAAATCTCATTAGATATACAATAAATGTTCTGGAAATTTTTGCACTCATTTTTAATTTCTAAAACATCGCAGTACGTACGTGACCTATAAAAACAAACTGTTAGCTTCTACAACATAACGCTCAAATTGAATGTTTTTATTTAAAAGTTGACATCCCAAGCTTTGTAGACTTTTAAGCCGAATGTCGCGGAATTCATGAAAAAAAAATTACGGCTTTTTTGCAATTTCAATAAGTATTATGTATTGTTTCGTGTAGAGTGGCGGACCTATCTCTCTTCAAGTGACATACTCGTGCCCCTTGGCTTAATGCGTCGAATTCGACGGAAAGAGGAGAATGACACGGAGTATCTTAACACTAGGTTTCTAAGTTGCTTTTGCCTACACTTACTACATACTTTACATGTACGGGATACACGGTGAAGTCAAAAATAAGGCAAAGTAAATCTCATTGTCTAAACAAAGCAAGTGAACCGACGTAATGTCGGCATTAACGAAAACTAACACGAACCCCTAACTAACACTTGTAACGATAAATACGACGCTCTCACTTGAATATTTAACTCTATATTCGTTAGAGTTACTTATAAGTACAATATGATTGAGTGTTTTCACCTCCGACGCTAAAAAGGACTGTTATAATAAGTAGACCTGTTTGTTTGTCTGTGGCACCGTATGTCGTAAATAAGTGAACCGATTTGTATGGGTTTTTTATACCAAAAGTTTTATCATAGCTGTTGTTTTAGCTATATTTTATTACGCAGATATACAGGTAAACTCACAAAAAACTTTATTATGTCAGTGACTAAAAACTAACTTTCAACAAACTTAAAACGAAATAACTGAACACAATACGGCGTCTAACCATAAACATAACGATCAATAACTCATTTCCTATAATTCTGGTAACAAGATACTAACAACTAACAAAAAATCGGCAGAAGGTCAGGAACGGAGTGTGAAAACACTAGGTTTCCTCTTCCTACGGTGCTAAGATATTAAAATAAAACCTTCGCTCAGGCGTATCTTTTACGGAAATTTACGATAGCACATTTTCATATATTGCTACACCGAGTAAGAGTAATCTAAGTTTCTGTACAAAGATTGTAGATATACTTTCGATACTTAATACGAAAGTGATAATAAATAAAGATAATTGTTATATAAAGTTTTATATCTAGAAACAAAGAAACAGAACACTTATAGTATACATTTGTTATACGTCTATGTATCTATTAAAACCGGAGATTTATCTTGAGATTGCGTAAAATGTGTCTTAATGTGTCTTAATGAGAACTAAATATCTTAACTCTAGGTTCCCAGGTTCCCATTAATTACAATATATGCTGAATACAGCGCCTAGCTAACATTAACAAAGAAAAACAATTAGAAAAACAATTAATTAATACCGTACTGGGTAAGAATGGAGCTCGCATCTACATTTAATCGAGAAAATTTGGTAAATTTTGTGCAATATTAGAGCCGTGCTATACAACTAAACTGTAAAATTCAAATATAATGTTAAACTATCATCTAGTTTAAATAGAAGCTCAGAAAGCTCTCTCTCAAAAGACTATCTCGACAGTTTACCAATATATTGCTTTAATACTCAGAATTTGAGCTTCCTAGCATTAGTTTATTTCAGAAGGAAATTTTGATGATATTTGAATTGAAGAAGAAAATAAAAATTATTAAAAAGCCCCCGACCCAAAAAATCACTACGCCATCTTGGCAAAACGCCAGTAACTCTTAAACTGCCAGTCCAATTTTCAAAGAAACAGAGCCACCGAGATGAACAAGGATTTAAAAACTTTACTCTAATCTTTTCATTCATTAAACTGATTTAGAATACATAATAAATACTTACTTAAGAAAAGTACTTCAAATGTTGAGCTTTTATGTGACTTCAGATCTTGCTTCTGCAAATTTTTGAAGTAGCACTGCTCCAAATTCTTTATCTTCATTATTCTAGGAAAACAAAAGGATTTTAAAAGGAAGGAAAGACAGAGGGAACCTGGAAATGTAGTGTTAAGACACATTCCCATTAAAACACTCCCATTCCCCGTTGTTCTCGTTTCTAACACAGAATACTGTACACATTTTGTTGAGTAGCGAAACTCAAAACCGGGCTTTGGGTCGCGTTAGCAGAACCAGAAAAAAAACATATATAATATTTCAATTCCTGGAATTGGTAAGCCCATCGAGCCCATCACATATCGCACTTACAATCACACGCTTTTGCCCCAGCACCATGACAGACTCCAAAATTATATAATATATTTCTTTTAAATATATATATGTAAATTTCTAGGTATCTTTGAGGCCATCAGGCTGCTCCTCTACAAAACTCCGCGATGATAATTATAACGAATGATAATGAAATGATACAAAGGAAAAATAATATGTTTGTATTACAGCACTCAAAACAGAATATTTTTTGAATTTATATTGTTGAGGTAAGAGAGGCAGGTTGGAGCTCGACTGTTCTTTGAGAACACTGTACTGATTGTATTTGAGGAAGGTCGTGTGAAGAGGAGACTTGGGAGTGCAAGTATGAATAATACATAGGTATTTAGAGAACGTATAAAAATTTGAAGTCGTACGTATGGCTTAGTGGCAAGAGCTCTAAATCCTTACCACGAAGCCATACATTGCCATCAAGTTAC
>DWMZ01006743.1:0-10166 GCA_018249855.1 Eueides tales michaeli | reverse complement strand
ATATGCAAAAACCTTCAGTATTCCTCTATATTTATTATTTATTAGTTATTTTGTATATACTTACCTTAGATTCTAAACTAATTCTACACCTTGATTTTAAAGATGTCTTTTGATGTAGTTGCACAAAAATGTGGAAGCGTCGTTGTTCAATCGATATCTATTTTTATTATCTCTCTGTTATGTTTAAACATAAGACTTATTATTTTCCTACGTGTAGATCTAAGTGTTATTTCACTGAAATAATATTAACACAATAAATTAAGCGAATAATTCGTTATTGATACATCAAATGATAATTATTTTTTTCTTACCGTTTTTCATAGTCTTTTTTCATGTTAAAGTAAATTTGAACTAAATAAACAGATTGTTCGTATAGTAGCGGTCTTTGTATACAATAATAATTTATTGTTTAAATCACTTGACGATAACTTAAAAACACTTCGGAGTTATAAAAAAACACAAAGTAATCACAAAAACACCACAAATAATTTTAAAACTAAAGCCTGATTAACTTACATGACAAAAATACAAAAAAATATTTTTAGGTTACCGTTTTGTTTCTTAAGAAGTTGCTAAATTAATAAAGTTTAAGTATGAATTTTTACAATTTATTGTCTTAAAAATATACTTTGTTAAAATTTTATTTGTGAAAGATAAATTTATAAGCATGAAACGTAGAGTATAATTATGTTTACTTCATTTTATAAAATCATAAGCATATAAGACTCTCCCATATAGAGAAAATATATATGTGAATAAGCCAGTATTCAAGATAATTACCTTGAATAGCTTAGTAGATTTTAATGTAATTCTTTGGAATATTTGAGAAAAATATAATTTTAATTAAAGGCTGTCGTCACACATTGTATGAATTAAGTTTGATTGCTTTGCGCTAACAACGTAATAAGACAAACACGGCGTTGCGTTTCGCCACTCAACATACAATGTCTGAAAACTAGGGAACATAGAAGTTAAAGACTATGTTCCCTCTGCCTACCCTACTTATATAATATATAGGAAACAATGAAAAGCCATTAATAAATTAAGCCAACAATATATAAACAAAATATAAGGTCGGGTTGTGCCTGACAGTATAAATCAAAATATAATAATTATAAAATAAAGTTTACCAAACATTACATATATTATGTAAATACATGTTAATTTTATTTAGTAAAGGATCAGCCGGCATCAAAATACCTAAAAAGTTTCTACTGGCTTTAATCAAGACACGCCTTGTTTGCGGTTTACTTTGGTTTGTATAAACAAACAAAAGTATGATAAGGCAATGATACAAATATTGTAATTGGCGAGTACAAAACGTTTGTCGGTTCGATTCCCACTCGAGGAAATAAAATATATTAATATGTTACTTTCCTCTAACCAACAACCTGTCGTGCTTACAGTCACACTCTTTTGTCCCTGTGCCACAACAAGCCTTGTATTTTTTTAACACAATTATACTATTTATACAATTCTAAAGCTTTTCACGAGTTTAAAACACTCGTGCTTACCATAAGTTTAGTTGATATAAATAAAATTGTTGCTTTTTAGTTGTACTTTTGTAAATTATTTTCACAACTTTATTGAAATTTCTCTATAGAAAATCTGAATTGAACAAGTAACTAACTAAGTTGCGAGTGTTACTCGATTGTTTGTTTTTGTTTATGTACTGCAATTTCCTCTTAGTTTTAGCAAGAATCCAAGGTCAAATGTGCCAGATGATTCAAAATATTTTGTTATAAAGATTGATGTGTTAAAAAGTTTGTTAAGAGATTTTTTTATTAACCCATTAACCGCCAAAATTAAACTGCCAAGGTTATTTATGAAAAAAGTTTATTTAACTATTTTTTATACATATAATAAACAGTTACTCATGAAAAAAAACTGAAAATATTATTAGGGTCCATTATATAGGGGTGTACTCAATTGAGTACAGCGGCGTATTATAGGTGAAAATTTTCAAAGCATGATTTTTCAACACACAATGTTTTTACACATTTCTTGCAATGCCAACGTACTCTTGAATGACATAAAACACATCTTGAGGTTGGTTGTTTTCTGGCGTAGACAATACCTTGCGATAGAACGTCGAAAAATAAGCTGATCCACGTTATCAGTGTGACTCATTACGTGCAGACGCCAAGCATTAGCAATAGCCATATCAAGCATATAGGTGAACAAAACCTACCACCACTTCTTTCCGTGAATTGCAACCCTGTGAAATCGATTGGTCAAACTCATCCACGCCCCCCATATTTCTGTTATATGTTTGAAATAGTTTTGGTATGTTTTGGTATGTTCAGCTTTTTTACGTCGAACAGAGCACTCAAATATTTGTACTGGGGTTAGATCTTGTAGGTGCTCTATTAGTTTTTCTTGTCTATTTAGTACATCAGATTTTTCGGGTGTAGTAAAAGTGCATGTAGTTGCACATTTTCGCCATACTGGTTGTTTTGGCTGATCTTTTTGCATTTTTTTTGCCTTTACAGACAACGGTTCTGCATCACTACTATCGCCTTTATCACTTTGCACAATGTCTTCAGCAGGTTTGAACACTTCAATATTTCCAGGCATTTCCCGAGGTAAGACAGCAGAAACCAAGTCTTCATCGGCACCTTTCTCTTTATCTGTGACGACGCTGGGTGCTGGCCGTATAATAGCAAAGTCATATTCACTATCACTGTAATTTTGCTCTAAAATAGCGTTTACTGATTCCTCTAACCCATTGTATTGACGAAAAACTTCAAATCGTTTTGAACTCATTATCACAAAAATCTGTAACAAAATACGTGTAATTATTATATAGATTCGGCCGCTGTACCCAATTAGGTACAGTACTATTCAAAGTACGATTACAATAAAAATATTTAAAAGAAAAGGTTGATTTAGTATTTTATTCCAAGATAAGTATTTAGACTATAAAAACATATATAAAATATTTATTTTTCTTGACGCATAACTTTGAAAATAATAATATTGCGTACTTACCTCTACACACAATTTTTATGCGATATTGGAATCTCCACAAAGACAGATATTATAAATCTATCCACATAAACTGGTATTATTTCAAAGCACTGTTTCGATTACTTACTATAACGAACAGTAACGGCATCAATAAGTCAAAAAAATATGCAACTACCCTCAATTGTTTCACTGTACTCAATCAGGTACAGAGGCGCCAAATGGGTTAAAGTACCGTGTTTAAAATAGGGTTACCTATTACAAAAAAATCCCTCTTTGTCTATTCCCAGTCTGTTTGTTCGTCTTTCACCAGGCTCTCACGAATCATGATATATCGTGGTAACAAATTGAATACTTTTACAGATGATAGTTTTGGTGCTATAACAAAAGATGCAAAAAAAAGAATAAAATAAATATTCAATGGGGTCTTATATATCACACATGACTTTTAGGATTTTTATAGAACTTCCTGCCATTCGATTTACGTTTCATGCCTCGTCCGATTTACAGAATTGAAAATTACACTATTAAAGAACGATTTTGATGTAAATAACATTTATTATCAGTATTTAACATTTTATTGCCTTAAGCAAATTAGAGCCTCCCTTGATGTATTACTTCGCGGAGAAGAATTAATTTCCGTATCTCACTTTCTGCCGAATTTTATACATTACGTGTGAGTGACGAAACTCAACGTCGCACTTTGCTTTGTGACCGGAGTGGAGAAATTAAAATATTAAGTAGTTTATTTTCTCTCGTCCTAGCGCCATGACAGGCTTCAATTCTACGAATTGGTTTATATATTTATTTTTCTGATGAATTGTCAAAGGAGCATATTTATATAGATATTCGTACTTAAAATTTTTCCTCTCATTTTTGTCTTACGTACATATTCATAATCATTATGTTCTACCATTTAATACTACAAGTCTCGATTTCCATCACTATAGGCGCCGTCTCTGTTACTTTTAAAAATTATCTTCTCGCTCTAAGAAAATATGCATAGTGTAAACAATTCAAACGCCGCTCGCATTTCAGACATTGTGTTTTGACTGACGGAACTTAACGCCGCCTATCGTTTTTGCCAGTGGAAAATATCAATAATAATTAAACAAAACGAGTAGACATTGAATCCGCAACCATCATCTCCAAATTTAAATATGAATAGCAATATACTTAAATGTTGAAAATTTACGTAAACTCATGTCTTTTGAGTGAATATTTATGTTTATTAAGCTTGCAAATTAAATAGTTCGTTTCTCTGTTTCATTACAATACCTATATGAAGTCTTTTAACGTAAAGCCAAAAATATGTATTGCATTCACAATACAAAAACCAATAATTTCTGTCAACAAAGCTTTTGCTTAATAATTTATAATGATTTTTTATTCGTTTCAGGATTAAAAGCAATAGAGGAGAGAGATAAGAAATTTTCGTGTAGATACATCTTTTCCGTTGCTTGTCTGCTATACAGATATTGCTTTTCGGATTTGCTTATGACGAAGAAATTCGTTCTTCCAGACGTAAATCGATCCTACAACCACCGTATACAGGCATATTCTACCCAAAGCACTACGATAGCCAACAATCTAATATTTTTTATTAAAATAGTATTTTTATATTAAAAAAATATTTAAAAAAAAAACGAAACATTTCTAGCTCAAAATATAAGACAACTTACATGAAAAGAATAGGATTTATCGCGTAGTTTGTAGGTGAGCTAACATTTTTTACATCTAGTGATAGGATAAGACGCGTCAGCATCGACTTGCCAGCGAAATTGAAAAGATATTTCATTTTCCACACCAAAATTTGAATAAAATTGTTTGAAAGCTTTAAAACATGTTATGACGATTGAAAATGTTTATATTTAATATTCTTATTTTCCGTTGCGTGATCGTGGCGTAGCTGCAGGGAATTTTTTTATGTTTTCTCATTCTGGTTACAAAATGAGACAAATCATCTCGAAAACGATGTATAAAGTAGGAAAGTGAGTGTTTTAACGCTATATTTTTTTTGTTTTCTCTGTATTAGATATACGGGATACAGTGTGAAGTTATAAAAAAATTTAAAGACATACATATTTTGTTAGAATAAACAGAAAAAATAATAGTTCCCCAAAGCTACTAATCGAAATTTCTTAAATTAAAATGTGTGGGAGAATTCTCAAGAGCCATTTGATTGCAAAAGTTAAATAGTATATAATCTTTCTCAGCATCGATTTTAATTATTAAATGACTTAAGAATAAATTAGCTTTACAAATAGAATCAATAGAATTGAGAGTCGTGATGCGGAGACACCAGCGTGTGACAGGTTATGGGTTCGAGCTCTAATCGATAAAATGAATTATATAATATTGTCATTGTGTCGCTTGTGTAGCGAGGCTCAACGCTGCGTTGAGTTTCTTCTCAATACGAAATAACTAAAAAATTCAACGAAAAGAACGGAAGTGATTTTAAAAGAACGGATTATCTTAAAGTGTTAAGACACTTCTTATGTTCTCTAGAGTAGGCTCTCTATTATGTGCGGAATACTAGGTGAAATGAAATATTTAATGTTTTCGTTTCCTGGCTCAGGAACAAAGCTAAAGGCTGCGTTGAGTCAAGTCACTTAACACTATAATATCTCCAAATTTGAGAGAAATAATGGAGAACGGAAGTGTCGTAATAGGAACGCTGTATTTTGACACTAGGTTCAACTACATAATGCGTGAAGCTAAAACTTAAGAACCTCATTTTGTACAAATTTGGCTTAGTTCGAAATAATTTTAGGTCGGCGGATGTCAACTTCACGAGTATGTGTCACATTCAAACGGCGGAAATACGCAATTTGATATTAAGATTTCGGCTTTGATGTTGTATTATTGCGGCGGCGAATATTAAATAGCACCAAATGTGTTTAGATCGAAATGCAGTTGTGCTCTGTTATTTGATAAATGCTCAGTCGTATGAGAATTTTGTATGTGAACATATATGTGTAATAGAAATAACATGGAAATAATATTTTCTAAAAACTATTCTAGAGGCTAGTGGCGCAGGCAGGCGTGCGTCTGTAACGCAGGGCGGTGTTTGTGTGTTTGATTGCCAATCGGGGGAATTAAATGAGACCTTCTTTGTAGCAATGTTTTATCTAGTCTTATCAATGAATTAAAATATTTTGGACAGCTTCATGCTCAATACCGTAGGTAGATGGTACCTGGGAACATCTTACTGAAATACTCCAGTTTCCTACTTTCCGCTGAACTTGAGGGCATTGCTTACACTTACCGCCGCGTTGTGCCATGTTACTAGACTGAAGGACTAACAATATAAATTTTGTATTCCCTTGTCTTCGTGTATGTAGTCGCAGGCTCGTACCTATGTGCAACGATAGCCTCTTTTGATAAACGTTTCCTCAATTGAGATCCAACCTACAAGCACCGGCTTTACCAGACGCTATCATTGCACCACAATGGTCTCAATGTATATATAAGTAACAAGTAAAATATAACAAAAAAAATAATTAATATTCTATAAGCCCGTAACTATAATAATGACAATAAATAAAGTAATAAAGTATCAATGGCGAAATTCGTCGAAATCCTCCCTATTTCGGTTTTGGACCTTCGGATTTAAATCTCGTTATCCCATTATTTCCTTTACAGAATTCCTCAACTGAATGTTAGACAACTTTTGTACTGGGATTTTCAAAGTAATTTTATCTGATTGCTTCGAGTTGTCAATGTGAAATGTAATTTTCAATTTAGAATGGTTTTCCTTTTCCATTTTAGTATACGAGTATTAAGTTTCAATAAAATCCATACATTTATTGAGGAGCTACGGCGCCATATACAAACATAGAACAAGATATACAGACAGACACGAAGATAAGCAGAAAGTTTAAACTCATAACATACTTCTTTTTTGTTGGGGAATAAAAATATATTTCTCGTAAATCCAAAAATCTAAACAGATCTTATACATAAGTATAAAAATAACAGAAAATAAAATAATTAGCCGCTTCTGTCTTTTTACCTCTGTTAAATGTGACATTTTAGTAAAATAAAGAATTTTGTTTTTATTATATCTTTTCTTATCTATATTATCATTAGATACTTTAAAAAATCCTAGTGTAATTGAACTGCATATATATTTGATCATTGAGATTTTGAACTTAAAACTGTAACAGTTATTGTCATTTACTTCCTAAATGCACTTCAATATTAAAAACAACATTATGAATACCAATAACAATACTTATTTACACACAACCGTAACCGTTCTGTACACGTAAATGTTCAACCTAACATGGCATACCTGTGAATTGACTTGCAACGTTATTGAAAATATCACAGCGTTGTGTACTACGAACGTACGTTTTGTATGCTTATTCAAGCAGATTGTAAACAGAGTTTCAAAATTATAAGTCCTTAGTGAGATATTATTAATATAATGTAGGGCCCAGAGGCACTGCCGTGTAGTTGTTCGCGATAGTTTTGAGTTCGATATTCATTCGAGAAAATGAAATGTTATCGCTGCGCAGTGAGCGAGAAATACTGTAAACGCGACTGTAGTGATACCGATTCCTACAATATAGATTGATTTATTGTACTTTCTATCTTCTCGCCCCATTAACTAGACAAAATGCGGCGTTCAGGTTACTCTATGCAATGCGTCGAGAAGTCGGTGAAAAGTGGGGAAAGAAATACCTTAATGGAATTGAACGTCTTCACACTACGTTCACAGGATCCTTCGGTCTATTCTGCTGTGTGCGGGACATAATGTATTCACTTTAATTTAGTACACAAATAAAAGAAAAGTTTCTCAATAAAGTAAAGAAAATTCGGTCAGCCCTTTTGTACGTCCGCTCATCTTTTTACAAAAGTATATGGTTATTTACACTATGTACAAAACCAATCTTTACAAATTGACCACTTCTCCATAAGAAGGGGACGTGATCTGAGTCAACAATATGGAAGCTAACGAAAATGTTACGTGGCTTATGAAAATTATTTTTATTTTAAGGCTTCTTCGAAAAATTGTAAGGTAGAATAGCTTAATGATACTCTGTTTTCTGGTTGCCTAGTTATTTTCTTTTAGATTCTTATAGATTTTAGTTATTTAGATCCGCAACCTGCAAAATACAAAAAAATATCAGGCGAATTTTACAATTCTCTAAATATTCAATCCACAAAATTTAAATCTTTTCACCTCGAATTAAAATGCTCGTTAGAAATTTTCATTTTCTAAAAAATTTGAGCACAAACCAACAAAAAAAATCCTTAAACTGATCGCCGCGCTCTGTTTCTTTACAAGAGTGAGGAATTGAAAATAGTGTGTTCTATTTGTAGTAAATAACTTATTTCATCAGATAGTAGTGATGAGTCACTACATAATTAATTCGTTTATTTCTATAATGTCGTGGCGCAGGGGCACATGCATGTGACTGTGACTCTACAGATTGTGGGTTCGATCCCGACTCGAGAAAATGAAATATTCAATATTTGCAATTTAAATATTTAATTTTTTTTATTTCTTCGCTCTGGTAAAAGCGCGGCGTAGAGTCTACCCTGCCGTGTGCGGGATACAGCGTAAAGCTAAGTAAGTAAGTAAGTAGTGTTGAAATGAAATGGACAGAAGGAGAAAATGTCATCTTATAAGGGTTTCGACTTTCCTTCCGAGATATAGAACCCTAAAACTGAATGAGGCCTCTGTCTACTAGTTCTTTATTACGTGCTCTTTATATCTTTCACAATTTAATATAGCACTTATTTTTTAAGTACTTGTACCTTATAGTCGTAACTTGTAGCCCCCGAAAGACAAAATATTAATTAAAATGAAAAAATATATATTGGCATTTTAAAAATTTATAATATAATTATTATATTCTACTTCGCAATAGTACTTTTAGGGCAAGTCAATCAAAACGGAGGTCGTGAACTCAGAATTGAGAATTATTTTCATTCAAACAGAAAACAGAATTGAATTGTTTGGTTTATTTGACTTTGAAGGGAAGCGAATAACTGAAATTAATTCAACGGCTTACTCGGTTAGGTTTGTGCTCGACTTTTTTAGAAAATGAAAATTTGTAACGAGCATTTCAATTCCAGGTGAAAAGATCTAAATTTTGTGGTTTACAATAGATTAAATATTTAGAGAATTATAAAATTCGCTTGACATTTTTTGTATTTCATTGTAAATATTTGTTTTACAATGAAATACATACTAAATATAAAAACGTATAAAAAAATTTAAACGAAGCAGGATTTGAACCCGCGCCTCTTGGAATCTGTCCAAGCGCTCTTACCACTAAGCCATCGTTCTCACCAAGCTCGGTCGAAATTTTGAAGCACGTCAAGCTTTGAATTCCATATATTTTTTAACTTCACACTTTATCCTGCACATGGTACGGTGGGCAGAAGGAACTTGGGAACCTAGTATTAAGACACTCCGTTCCGTTTCCCACTCCCAAATTTGAGGCATTGTGTGTTGAGTGGCGAAACTCTACGCCCCACTTTGTCTTGTTACATGAAGCTCAAGCTTTACATAAAATTTGAAAACGGACGAGCCTCATCTGTATGTTTAGCTTAATCCCATTCGGGGTATTATGCATATCGTTGGCTCACAGTATAAATCTGCTAACAGTTGCTGCTTACGAACACTTCTATTTGGCATAAAATGTATGATGTACATAAAAGTGTCTGAGTGAGTAAATAACGACAAAAAATAGATTTAGCAGGATTACACTTTAAGTCAACAATATAGTATATAATTGTAGGATGTCATTATTTCGTAAAGTACGACACATGCGTAAATATATTGGGTATATATTTACGAATACTTACAGGATAGGCTGAAGGAAGTTGGGAACCTAATGTTAAGACAGTATGTTCTGATGCCCAATTTCAGCGGAACTTAGCGTCGCGCTTTCGTTTGTTACCAGAGCGAAGAAATGAAGATATTAAGTATTTGAATACCTCAAATGTTTTGAGGTATTAATTACTTTAAACGTGACAGTTTGTAGCTTCAACCCTAATTCGTCCACAGAGGAATGGAACCCACAACCTGTCACATTAACAGCCGCATACTTGTGACTTTGCGCCACGACAGACCTCAACATTACTCAACATATAACGTTAATTGTATTATATTACACACATCCGTATGTATTACACGTGTATTTAGTTATAATGAGCAAAGTTGCTACAAAGCGAAACTA
>DWMZ01006742.1:0-10167 GCA_018249855.1 Eueides tales michaeli | reverse complement strand
AGTAGTGACCTTGGTCACTGCGTTTCGCATTGAGTAATGCCGGGCCCCGGTGCCCATACACCTTATAGACTGGCAACGTACCTGTAGCTCCTCTGGTGTTACACGGGGCCGTGGGCGGCGGTGATCATTTACCACCAGGTGACCCGTACCCGTACGCCCGTGTCTTTTCCATAAAAAAAAAAAATAGAAGTGTCCAAATGGGAACAATGTCTCTTAGCACTAAGTTCCCAAGAAAATCGAATAGAATTTTTGCATCCTCACCATAACTTACCTTATACACGTACACCGTAATTTGTCTCGACTTGGGATCGAACCCTAAACCTGTCGCATGCTTTTGCCCGTGCACTAAGACAGGCTTCAACTAATTCCTCAATTGGTGTTCGATATATTTGATATTTTCATTTCTCAAATTAGTTAAAAAAAGAGTTTGAATAAAACATTATTTACTTTGCTAACTAGTCCAAAGTAGTAATAAAGTTTTGAACTTAAGAAAAACTAAACTTTTGTCTAAATTATATATTTAATATATTTCATTTCACTCTTTTAAATAAATTTAAAATTATATAATTATAAATTAATATTCAAAATATATTTTCTTGATAGCTGAGTTATAATCAAAACAATGAAAAGTAAAAAAAAATACTTTTCATTGTTAGGATTATATAGCAGCGTGAGCATCGCTTATATTGCGATGGTAGTGGCTTCCAAGTCTATAATATGTTTAAAGTCTTAGTTATATAGCGTTGTAGTTGTCACTCGCATTGCTGTTTGAGTTGCAAGGCTTTCAACGAAAAATCCAAAGTCCTTGTTAAAAACGCTTTTTGTTTGGATATTTAATCCAAAATTTATAGAGCAATAGTTTTAAACGCCTATTATTGAGTAAGTATACGCATGGACTCAACAGACGGGCTGTATTTGCCAATTATTTTCAAGAATGTTATTATTTTCAAAAAAAAACTTTTTTTTGAAAATAATCGTATTTCCACATATTTGTCGAACGACTGTATACTGATGGAAATTAAATGGACATGTCCTGAGGTCCCCTACCCATAGCCCACCGTTGACTTGTCGTTTATGCTAAATTAAACCTAAAAAGGCGAAATATATTTCGTTATCACAACCACATCAAAATACTGTTATTCATTATATATATCTTTTTAATGTTTAAAAAAATCATATTAAACTAAATCTACAAGATCAAATGATATTCCTACAGACGTATCATTACAGTATTATGATATATACAGCGCGTTAATGGCAGCCGGTTATACGCATAATAATTGTTTCTTCCGAATACCATGATACATATGGTAATAATGCAATGTGGACGATGGCCTCCTTAAACAACTAAGTCCATTTATTAATTAAGGAAATTATTTTTTCGGGATAAATCTCAAAATGATCCTGATTACGATGTATGTAAAGTCTTAGTAAATAGTGAGATAACCCAAATTGTAAGGCAAAAAATAATAGGTGATCTGTATACATACATAATATTACATCCTGATATATAAATATCATATTGCATCCAAATATATAAACATAATAAACATTTTCATTCAGCTTCACAGCGTATACCGAACGTAGCGGGGTAGGCAGAGGCGACTTGGGAACCCAGTGTTAAGACGCCTGCGTTACCCAGCTTCCACTGAATTTAAGGCATTGCGTGATGAGTAGGGGAAATCGACGCCGCGCTTAACTACGAGTATGTCACACAATGAAAATGCACATATATCTTAAAATATATACTTCACTAATTCGTGTCATAAAGCCGTACTACAATAGGTAACGGACACCAATAAAGAAACGATATCTATGTAAATTAGATTATTTATTTCCTAGTAACAGTTTTCTCTACGATTGTAGTTTTATTGTTACAAACTTGTTTATCGTAACTTGAACTGTCGTTACGTGTTAACGATTTGGGCGAAAACGGACTAATTTTATGTGAGGTATATATGTTTTATGAATGTTGTATGTTGACGAATTGTGGCCCCCTTAAAGTTAGGATTTGTGCATTCAGGAAGAAAATAATTAAAAGGAAAAAAATTGTTTGAGGCCTGTAGTGGTGAAGGGGCACAAGTGTGTGACTGTAAACCTGAGAGGGTGTGGATGCGATCCCTATTCCAGAACATTCAATAGAAATTTCATATTTTATAAATATTTAATGTTTTCATTCTTCGCTCTGGTAGTAAGGTAAAGTACAGCGTTGAGTTTCACCACTAAACGAAGCTCAAAAAAGCATATTTGAGGTGAAAATATTCATATTTTTATTTTCTCGTTCTTACGAAGCAAAGAAGGGCTTTCGCTTCCGCCACTCAATACACAATAACAATGTCATTGAAAAATTGATAATTAATAAAAAATGGGGAACAGTGTCTTAATAGCAACGAAGTTGATTCCTAGGTTCTTTCTAGCTACACTGCTATATATTAAACCCAGACTGAAGCTTAAAAAAGCAATTTAGTTAATTTCAGGGCGGTCACAACTAGTAGTCCGTACTGTACTAAGTTTATACTATATTGTATATTGAGGGTGAACAATAAAGAATTTCAAATGCAGTTATAGATATGCATGGATGGATGTGATTTGTCGCAAATTTAGATTTAGAGATAAGTATTTTTTTTTTTATGGAAAAGACACGGCAAACAAGCGTACAGGTCACCTGATGAGAAGTGATCACCGCCGCCCACGGCCCCGTGTAGCACCAGAGGAGTTACAGGAGCGTTGCCGGCCTGTAAGGTGGATGGGCACCGGGGCCCGGCATTACCCAATGCGAAACGCAGTGACCAAGGTCACTACTTAACGCCGGTTTTAAATGCCGGGGGTGGTAACAATCCGGTCGAGTCTGTCCATGCGTGTTGTCATTGCTGACAACGTGACTCTTCCACTCGTACTTTAGTCGCCTCTTACGTCACCATCAGTACCAGGGTGATCCTATTCTAAGCCGGGATCACACGGCGAAAATTGCATTTTTTTTTTCCCGCACTAACAGAGTAAGCGTAATATTATAATGTCTGCAAATGGTATTTTATTAGTATTTATTGGTATTTACTCATTATCCATGACCATCGTAAAGCAACGATACACAATCTGAATCTGAGTTCGATTGCCACTCGTGGAAATAAATTATTTCCATTCCCTTGGCCCAGTAACAAGATAAACGCGTTATTGACTTCCGCCAGTAAATACACCATTTCGAAGATTTTGAAACGGAAACTGGGAAAGTGTCTTAACGCTAGGTTCCCTCTGTCTCCCCTCCTAAATTCTAAGTACATGAAGTAAAGAAAAAGGGTTTATTTTATATTCCAGATGGCTGGCTACTGGGCAGAAAGTGAAAATGAAAAGGTAAATTTAAAGGATTGCATCGTTCCTGTGTCAAAAGTCATTTATTGTCATTACAAAAGGTAATTCTGTATTATATTTTAGTTAAAAATATTCTTGAAATTGTAATAAAATTAAAAAATATAGCAATCCAACTCTAATAAAAATTAAAAGATAATAAATTAAACGTAAAATATCAAAGTATTGTACCGACTTTTATAAAAACATATTATGTATATAAAATTTATATTTGTATATTTATTTATTTCACTTAAACAAATAGAAACTACCGATAGTGTAGTTCTATAAAACGACACGTAAAATTATTTTAAAATATTTTATAGTTGACTATTATTGACTTGCGAAATCGGAACGCCATACTCTACGGTTTTTAAATAACTATATCGCCTCGTCTAGGGTCAGCGAAGCCTTCATATATATCCCGAAGAGAGTGGATGCTTTTTTAGTGACTTTTCTCAAATATCGACACCATATTCTTGTGGCATAGTCCAACAGGGGTCTCTTGCTCTGACTTTACAGCAAATCATATTTCATAAATTATTTTCCTATTATTTTGTTACTTAAAGCGCGGCATTGAGTCATTCAACTCATTGCCTTGAGAATTGGCAGAAAGTAGTGAATGGTCCTAACATGAACAACGTATCTTAACAGTATCTTAACACTAGGTTTTAGGGTGTGCTAATGGAAACAGAGTGTCTTATTACCCTCTATGTCCGGTATACAAACGTGAAACTAAACTAAAATATTTCATTACTTATAATCTGGTGGGAACTTCAGAACTTTCTTTTTCATTCTCACTGGTAATATCCATAGGAAAATTTGTCTCATGTTCTTTCTTTACTCTGCAATTTATGTACTTAAGGAGCTTGCACTATATACTCAGTATTCACTAGCTGTCAACAATGATAGTAGTTGGGTGTTGTTTACAAAATGTACCTCTGCACTAATTTGCATGGCTACCTTTGATAGTGAAGTGACAAAGTTTTTGATTTATTCAGGCTTTGAGATAATTGCAATAGTCTGTGACAGAAATTTATGAATTTTACAAAAAATCTATATCCGATCACTGCCTGTACATGGAAGACATGGTAAAATAAATATTATTATATAAAAAAATCTTAGTCATGGAAAGCATAGTAAAAAAAACTATATATAAAATTATCTTATGAATGAAAAAACTATATATAAAATTATCTTCTAAAAATGTTACATAGCCCAAAATAATGATTTTTAATTTTTTTGTCTGTTTGTCTGTGCATTTGTACGCGCTGATCTCAGAAACGGTTTTAAATGCTGACTAGAATGAACCAGATTGAAATGCTATTGTATTTTCACTATTATATTTTGGCAACTTTGCCTTAGCTTTTAGTGTTGTACATTTAAATCGGATAACAAATAAAAAAGTTACGTCTATTAAAAAAAATGTAGTTCTTATCTTCTTATTCATTTTAGAATTTCAGTTAAATTATCTGTGTATTCATATTGTTTTTAAAGTGATAATGTTATTATTGTTGGGGATGCTAAATTTACATGACGCTTTCATGAGGACCCATAGGACTGTGAATATTAAGTACTAAAACAAAAAAAAGTTTACAATAAGTTTTCCATTTTAGTGGGCAGGAAAGCGAGTACAAATTTTTAAAAACGTAAAAAAAACAGTGACATCAAAAATACTTGAACGCGTCACGAGGACACGATTTAATTTATTTTCTTAAGCAAAGATTGAAGTCGGATTAGCCACTATCCTACTGCTACGAAGATATCTTTATTTTTTAACAAGCGACCCGCCCGCGGCGTCACCCATTTACAAATACACCATTTTATATACTAATCTCAATTATTTTTACTATTTTTAAAGTGTTATTCCACACTTAGGAAAGAAAAATACTGAATTTAAAAACGTATAAAAATTTGAACGAGGAAGGATTTGAACCCGCGTCTCTTGGAATCCTTCCAAGTGCTCTGACAAACTAAGCCATTTATTCTCACTAAGCTCCGTCGAAATTTTTATACGCTTGTTACACCTTATTTATGTTGTTTCTGTCTTAAGTGTGGAATAACACTTTAAAAATAGTAAAAATATTAAATAAATCGCATTATCTCTTTCCAAACGATAATTCTAATGAATTATCTTTGGGTAGCGGAAATTTGTAAAAATCTCCCTACAGAGATGCTAACAGCATAAATAAGCACTTTTATATAACAAATTACCCAGATCTATAAAAAATGTAAGCACAGTTAATGAATTTAAATCTCAACTCTCAAAATATATTTTAGAGAAAACCTAATTTTAAAATGTTATACATTTATATATTATATTGCATTGAAATATTATAATTTTCTTAACTGGGTCCTAAGTAATTTGTTAGGCGATTTAACCTGTAATATTTATTTGGTTGTTCTCATATAAGTGAAATTGTATTTCTTTTTGAGAATAAAAATCTTTAAACACATCTTTCTGCTTGTCCAGTTATATGTGAGATGAAGACTGAAACTAACAAAATTTATTACAAAATGTTGTACATATTACATTTTTTAAATGAATATTAAATTCTGAACTATGATTCGGGGAAAAGTGGCGGACGGAACGGAGTGTTTTCTTAACACATATATTTTTTATATATGTACACTAAAAGCGGAATGTTCTGCATGCGAGCAGTGTCAGTGTTGTAGTATATGTAAAAAAAATAAAAAAGCGATTACATAAGCATATTAAGCATATTAAGTTAATATTATTAACGTATAATAACACACGCCGTTTATCTGACACAACCACGCCCAATGTTTCTTTCTACCGCCTCATTATGTTTATTATCACTACTTTAAGATGATGTTTTATATAAAATGGATAGATTTTTACGACAGCCGAACTTAAACTGAAACTCAAATGAATATCGTAACTTCTTCCTTAATCCTTGATACACACGAGGATCACAACAAATTACTAATTTTTATTACATTGCATGCTTTTTTCGTGAAAATATTAAGAATGCAAATACCCTTTTACAACGTTTTTAATACAGCAATTTAATTTAAATTTACCTTTTATTATAATTTTTAATATAACAACACAAAAGCGTGGTTTTAGTTTTTTTAATCTATTATTTACTATTAATTATGAAATGTATCTAACCCCATATTGATAATTCAGATAACTTTTACATTTGTAACAATATGTTTTTTCATAAAGTTCTCGGTATTATTTGCTTTTAGGATCAAGACATAAAGTCTTTGCAAGCTGCAAGCAACATATGAATATAAATCCTGTATTTCCGATCTAATGTCGTAACTTTGCACTTTCGGTTGTTCACATAAATTTCTTGCACCGTTAGCTGACTTGTCACAACACAAATGCATATTTGAAACATTGTTTATTCTGCTATCATTTGGCGTATATTTTTTATGTAGTCGGCAAGCGTATATTTAAATTTGTAGGTTCACGCTGTATCCCGCATTCTGCAAATTTCAGAGGGATTCTACCCAGGTACTCTGCTAGGTTAGACAAAGGGAACCTAGCGGCCTAAACACTCTGTTCTCATTAAGCCACTTTCACTATTCACTTCCTGCCAAATTTTAGGGGCATTACGCATGGAGTGGCGGAACTGCTTGTTAGTTGTGGATTAAATTATTAATGTTTCTGAATCCACTTTTATGAGCTGGTATTTAAAACTAATTTGATAGATTAATTGTTAACTTGACATTCATACAGAATAGTCGGAGGTAACTTAGTATTTAGAGATTTCATCCTATAATTTCCATCTGAACTCGTAACATTGTGTAGAGATCAACGCCGCTTTGTACGTACAGGCCAAAATTGCCTTGATTGGGGATCATACCCAAAACTATTGCGGTAATTGACAGATCCTTTTGGTCACCATAACATCATATTTCTATCTCTGTCTCAGCTTCTCGCTGTTTCCCGCACATAGTAGGGTAGGCAAAAGGAATTTTGGGAACCTCCGTTTGATTCCCCACTTACCGCCAAATTTGTGGAGGTATTGTGTAGAGCTAAGAAATGAAAATTTCAAATAGTTCATTTCTTACAGTGGAGATGGAAGCCACGACTGCGCTACAACAGACCTCGTATATTATTATAATATATATTTTTTAATGGAGGAATATGATATTAAACTACATTTTAGCATAAGAGCCTCTTTAGTTTGTAATAAATAAGTTTTATTACATATCCCGTGCGTTTTACTGCTGTTACAATAGCAATATGAGGGTTGTATATTAAATTTTATTGTAAGCATTTTCGCACAGTCTTGCTTTTTTTCTGTTACTATAAATGTAGATATGTATATGCTAACATCAAGAGAATACAAGTATTTGTCAATATGGTATAATGAGTTGCAAATATAGAGGGATAATAAACAATAAATTTTAATTTTAAATTTAATTCATTTATTTTTGTATATAACATTAGAAATATATTACACAAAGTAGTTAGAAAAGGCGTGGATTTTAGATAAATTGGTTTTGTAAAAAAATTTGCAGCGTTAGGTTCCGCCACTTTACATGCAATTTCTCACTTCCATCGGCACAAGTGTCTTAAATTTTATAATGGTAGTTTTTTATAATTTTTATTCTAAATATTAACAATTTTAAGCAAGTGCATGGTCTATCCACATGAAATAATAGAAGCTAGAGTGATGTTGACATAGCACTAATTTTATTCATTGTAAGAAGGACATACGTATTAAAACTTTTGCATGTGTAAAATCTTTATTTTTTCTCCAAAAAGTATTTAGCAGTATAAGGCTAAAGCTTAATAATGTTATAGTTGTAGTCAATTTATCAGACATAAGTTTGAATTTTTTTATAAATTGTTTCCTATTGATCTACGGGTCCGGGGTTTTTTACCAGTCTTGATATTGGTACGGAGTCCTCGGTTAGCGAATATGACTTGCACTTAATCGGTTTTTTTACCGTAACCGTGAACGTAGCAAGCGCGTTCAAGCGTGCAAGTGGCCAAGCCTTCTTTTTGAATATTTATGTAATTTTCAAGTCATTAAGTGTAGAATGTGGAAACGCTATGCTCTATCTGGCTGTCAGATTGAGGAAATTAAAATATTAATTCTCTCGTGTAAGAATACACTATAACCGTTTTTAATTAGACAATAACTTCCTTTTAAGCTGAGGAAATACGTTTACGGCAGATGTAGGCCGACCACTAAAATTTCACAGGTTTTCGTCTTGACCATCACGAAGGCCGCAGAGATTACAAATTTCGGTGAACCACGGTGTTAAAGGGCGACCCTCCATAGATATTATACATTATAACAAAATGGAATATATTGCTTTATCTACTGTACAAATGTCTGATAAAATACAAATAATAAATTATTATCTGAAATGTTAAGCATTTTAATATAGATTATAATTCCGCTTCAGTGATTAATTGGTAAACGATAGTTTCAACCACAGCACGATTTACATATTCGTATGTAAATAAGCTGAAGCATCCGTAAGTTAATTAAAATTGAAGCATTGAAAATATATTATAATAGTGTTTTTTATTAACTGCATTTAATTTTTTTTTCAGCAACCCCGCACAATGCAGGATAGGTAGAGGGAACTAGGGAGATTAGTGTTTAGACACACCGTTCTATTCCTAATTTTCCGCCGAATTGAGGAGTTGTGTATCGTTCGCCTTGTTACCAGAGCGAATAAATTAAAACATTAATTGCCGGTGTGCCGTGTGAGCCGGACGTCTATTGCTAATTACTCCGTGTTAAATATTCGTCTAAAATTAAAAATGTCGACAAATGTAAACAAAATCGATATAAGTGATGTGTATAAACTTGTGTTTGAACTGCAGAAAAAAGTGTTATCACTGGAAGTGACTATTCTGAACCAAAGCGAATTGATCAAAAAGTTAGTAAAATCGTCAAATGTAAATTGTGGCGAAACGTTGGATTTGAACGATGAAACATCGGACGCGTGTCAGCTACAGCGGCCAATCAGAGAGGCCCGCCTTCGTGCGACTTCTGCTCTCGCCGCGAAGACTCGGAAAGGCAAGCGAAGAGGTGCTGCATCACCGAACCCCTCTGAGTCGATCAGTACAAGGCCCGAGCGCACTGCGCAAACGCCCGCCGGCAATGTATCGGCGGAAACGAGCCGTGCTAAGCAGTCTACGCCGCCGCCGCAAAGCGACGTGGTGACTCATGCGCAAGCCGCTGAGTGTGATAAGGACGAAACTGGCTGGAATAAGGTGGTCGCTAAACGTCGCCGCTCGGTGCTGGTAAATGCTACCCGCGGTACGGCCGCGCCAGGAACCCTAGAATGTCACTTAGCAGCCTCGGAACGAATGTCGTACTTGCATTTGTATTATGTAAAAGTGGGAACTACAGCCGAAGAAGTAGTCGCATATTTGCAAAAAATCTGTCCCGAGGATCAATGTGCCGCGGAGGCCCTTAAGTCGCGTGGAGATTACGCTTCGTTTAAGTTGACCGTACCTACTAAAAACAGAGATAGATATTTGTCTGCTGATAAATGGACTGACGGTGTGTATATCAAACCGTGGCGATTTCGAAAAGCAACAACAAACGAGCAAATACATAAGATATAAATCTTACGCTATAATTTATCAAAACGTTAGAGGTCTGCGTTCTAAACTCGACGAGTGCACGACTTCCGTGCTAGCTGAATCAGCTGACATGTATGCTTTCACTGAGACGTTTCTGGTAAGCTCTGTGAGCGACGCGGAAGTGTTCCCGGCCGGATATAGTGTGGTACGCCGCGACCGCGCGCACGACGCGGGCTGGGGAGGCGTCCTGCTGGCGGTGCGGGACGTGTACTCGGTTAAACAGATCACCGATA
>DWMZ01006741.1:0-10168 GCA_018249855.1 Eueides tales michaeli | reverse complement strand
AGTATGAAGTAACAATTGAAAATTGTTGCAATATCCAATGTATTTGATACAAAATAAAAGAATAGTGATTTATTGCTGCTTTTGTTCATTAAAAATCATATTTTCATGCTAAAAAATCAAACCAGTAACCGACCTTGTTACTAGAAAATCCAATTCCAAAACGATCCAACATGTCACAAAGTAACAATAACAAACAAGTAAAGGAACTTGCTGGACTACGGGGTTCCCTTCAGTAATGATTGTTGTTCCCCGCTCCCTAATATATTGTCACTGTTTACTAGATTTGACCTATTTACGTGTTCTTTGTGTTTCTAACTTTGGTATCAAAGTTAAATGAAATAATGTCGAAAGAGAATAGGCTAAACGCAACGGTTGTGGGTTCGATTCCTACTCGTGGGAATGAAGTATTTCACTTTTACGCTCTAGTAACACGTCTTCAGCGTTGAGTTTCAACACTCCACGTTCGTCATGACGAAAAAAGCGTAGAACGGAGTGTTTTACACTAAGTTTTCTCTGTTTTATAAGCGTAAAAGTAAGAAAAATAGTAATAATATCATAGTAATATAAAAATACTGTATTATTTATGAGCCAAACAATATTTGTATCGAAATAAAACAGTCCATGATATATTTTATGATCACTTTTATGAATCTGTATCGTATCTAATGCGTATTAACGAGATATATCTTAAGACTCATCTCACGAAATCGTGAGATTTGACGCGGTGAGCCTTTTTGTTTTAGTTTAATAGCTTCATTTTAATATAACGACACGCCTTATTTGGATCAAATAGTTTAGATATGTTAATATGATAAAGTGCTTTGTTTTGAATATCATGTTTTTGTTCGACGTCTGTAAGTACGCAGGAGCACAAGCGTGTGACTGCTAACGTGAATAGTTGCAGGTTCAATTCTGTAGAAAGTGACGTATTTAATATTTCTATTTATATATTTTTGTATAATAGCGAACAAGTTAGGATAGGTAAAAAAACATTTCGTTTCCATAAAAACTTTTCCATTTCCTACTTTCCCACGAATTTGAGGCATTTGTTAAGCGGAGTTTAACGCCACGCTTTGCTTCGATGCCAGAGCGAATAAATGAAAATATTAAATATTTCATTTCCTCAAGTGTGGATCGAATTCATAAGCTATTGTATTTCCAGTCGTTGGCTTGTTCCTCTGAGCCAATCGTGGCTAGCTATTTACTTATAACTTGATATACTAAAATTTTGTTAAAAACCAAGTAAATCCCAATACACGAACTAGTCAACTTGAAAATGTATGCGAGTTGTATACAGTTTCAATTTCCATGAGAAAATTAGAGTGAACTTGTTTAGAATTAGTGGTTTTGTAACAATTAACTAACAAAGTTGGGACCGTCCGACCGTCTACGAGTGAACGTTGCGACATATGTATGCCGATTGCCGAGTGCCGAAACTATAGCAATAAATAATTACTATACTTTTATATATAGATAGATGCCTGTCGTGGCACAGGGTATCGAGGAAATAAAATATTTAATATGTATATTTTCTCGCTCTGGTAGTGAGGCAAAAGCGCGGCTTGGAGTACGATAATGTTTTGAAACTGAGCTTCCAAGTTTCCTCTGTTTATCCTGCCATGTGCTCCCGTACAGCATGAAGCTTAAAAGAAATCTTTTATATGTAATTAAGATCGATGTGGCACAGCAGTAAATGTGTTTGACTGTAAGCGCGACTACTGTAGATTGAATTCTTACTCAAGACAATGAATTACTTTTATATTCTCGCTCTGAGAACAAGATAAATACTCAACACACAAAATTAAGAAATTTAGGCGGTAACCTGATAAGTAAGTCAGATGAAAAAAGATAATATTTACATTTTTTTTCTCTATGGAATAAGTAGTATGGCCATCAGTAAAAAAGTGGCGTTGATTTCCACCATTAAATGACTCAAATTCAACGGAATGTGGATTGTGAAAATTTCTTTATGGGAACCTGTTCCCATGAGTCTTAACACTAGGTTACTGAATATAGCAGAAAAAAGCTTCATAATTTGACTTTACTACTATTTACTTAGCATAGCTAAGTTAGGAATTTGTGACGTCACACTACATCAATAATAATTATGTATTTGTTACTCAACAATTGTTCACAGTGTTTTTATCTACTCAATAGTTTAACTTATGTCTCATATTTCACCCACGTTCAAGTTCACGTACAAATATACATACTTATATAATATGTATGTAGGTTTATATGTGGGTGGTCAAGGAATGCAATAATTTGTGCACTTTATTATCTTGTCACTCCGCCTTATTGAGAGAAAATATTTTCTTAAGAAATGTATTAAATTACGCCATTACAGTGTAATAGTTTTGACTTGTCGCTTCGACCGCGTGATCAAATGAAAAGAAATAAGAATTTTATTTATACATATAAATAAATTTTGTAGACATCCTCAATAAATAAACTATTTCACACAAAAAGAACTACCTGTTAGTGATCAAGCGTAAAGCTAGAAAAAATCATTTTTTTTTTATTTAAACCAGCAATTCCTTAGATAAGAGCGTTTAAACAAACAAACCCTTCAGATTTAAATATATATTTTTTTATTTACCCTTCGGATTGGTATATATAGATTTTTTTAGCTGCAAACTGTAACCCGCATATGCCAGAGGGAACCTGGGAACATAATGCTACTATTGTTAAGACACCACGTTCAATTGCCTATTTCTATTATATATTACTCCATCCTAATGTCTTGCATGATGATTACTAGCAATGGCTTAATGAACGTCCACGGGATTCAATTGTAGGCATTTTCTTCTAGCACAATAGTCACGCGGTCAGCGCGTACCTATACTGTCTCAGATGAAACGTTTGGAACTTATTAGTTAAGCCAGGGAACCTAAGATTACTTCCAATTAAAATGTTGCGTATGATTCTATTTTATCATTGAATTATTATACAGATTTATAAAAGAGAACTTAGTGATAATACAATTTATTGTTTACTTTCCAAGCAAATGATATAGATATTTTTTTACCTTACTGATGTATTTTTGGCAATGAACATGATTATGATTAAAATTTTTATGCAATTGGTAGAAATTTGCCAAAATAGATTTTTTCTAAAGGTTCTCACTGCATCACATGCCATAGACAAAAGGAAACACTTCATTACCATTAACTTCCGTTGCCCACTTTCCACCGAATTGTTGAAACATTGCGTGATGAGTGACGAGACTCCATAGTGCCCTTTGCCTTTTTTACAAATGCGAAGACAAAGAAATAAAAATATATAAAATTTCTTTTTAATCTCAAAACCATTGCTTACAGACATACACACACTAGTGCCCCTTCGATACTATACACGTGTAATTTGTAAAAGGAAACATAATGAAGTCCAAAGAACATTAGCCTCTGACCGGAGATATGGCACTTTGTTCGCACCCACTCGCCTGTACATAGATACAGCATCATTTATATCATGTCAGTATTTGAAAGTTAGTATAAAAATATCTTATTTAATTATGGAGGCCTGTCGTGGCGCAGCGGCACAAGCGTGTGGCTGTAACCGACAGATTCTGGGTTCGATCCCCAGTCGAGGAAATTAAATATCTAATATTTTCAATTTATTATTTAATATTTGATGTCACATTTCTTCGCTCTGGTAATAAGACGGGCGCGGTGTTGAGTTCCGCCACTCAAAACGCAATGCCTCAACTTAGGTGAAAAGTGGGGAACGGAAGTGGAACGGAGTGTCTTAACACTAGTTTCTCAATTTCCCTCTGCCTACCTTGCCATGTGCGGGATACAGCGTGAAGCTAAATATGTTTCGAAATTCAGTATCAAATTATAAAAGTTAAGATTGTCTTAATAGTTTGCAGGTAAACTAATCTTACTTTATTATTAGTCTGTCTGTCTGTCGTTTAATTATGATATTTTTTTCTCAAGCTTACGTGGATCATTAGCATCCAACTGAATTTTATACCAAATATCCAGATGTAACGTAGCCTACGTTACATCTGGATATTTGATATAAAATTCATAGGACCACAGAAAAAAAATCTTATTTAACGCAATCAAAAAATACGCGCTCTTATGCGTAATTTTTGCGACAATTGTATAAAAGTTGCAAGAAAAAAATTGCGAAATTAAACTAGTTAACCTAAAAAATGAAATTTATCAGCCAAAAAAAATGCTACAAATAATGGTTTTTTTTATCCACAAATAAAACACACACTAAAATTAGTGGCCCGCAAAGTTTGCTTTAGTACATCTAAAATAGTGAAACCGGTACGGAACCACCGGTGATTTATTTCAACTATAACTTGACCCGTTCTTCATTCACATATCATTATATAGTAAAAAGTTCTTTATCAATGGCTATTAATATGAACAAAAATAACCTTACATTCCACAGGTCGCATACATTGAACTCATTTGGACATAAGCTTTGCTTTGATCTGTAATCAAATTTAAAAATTCATTCAGAAGCAATGAACATTTTGAATATATCTCTGTTTTTGCCTGTTATCTTAATGTTTAATATTTATAAGCCCGAGACGGAGGTATAAATAGCATTTTTCTATTGCTTTCATAATTTCATATTTTTATTTAAAATATTTTAGCACATTTTGATCAAAATTCTTGTACAATAAGGTCTTTGATTCTCTTGATTATTGCACATATTATATAAACCAGCATAAAAAAATAACCGGATTAATCGTATATGGTTTTCTTTACATTTTTGGAAACCTCAATAGTAGTAAACAGGTCTACCCGTGACCACACCACAAAATGTATAGAAAAGAATATAAGGGATTATCAGGTTAAAATTGTTTCATTTAAAATACTATATTCCGGTTAAATTGGTTTCATTTAAATTTTATTCATTTATAATACATATTTTATAGACGTATAATTTTTTAACATAATGGGATTTGAACCGACACCTCTTGGAAACTAATCAACATTTAAACATATCTAAAGTATTAAAATAACAAAAAAAATACTCTAAAAAATAATAAATCAATCGATATATTATCTTGACACTCTGCCTTATTGAGAGAAAATATTACCATAACATATATGTGACAAGTTACTTTAAAAATTTAAAATATAGCCACACTAATATAAACTAACTAACGCTCCCTCTACGAAAACATTACGCTTCTATAGTAAATTATTGAGACATCCTATATCCTGTTTTAACGCCAGATGCTATTTAGATGGGCCTGGTATTGCGTACAGTCGTTTGTCATAGCTGTTGATGACTTTATTTACTATGGTAAGACCCTTGCGTTCAATAGATTTATGGGAAATAATATATAGTGTGTTGTCAAGTGATTCTATACACTATAGGATAGTTTTGAAATAAAGAACGAAATTCACTTTTATACAGGGAACTTGGGAACCTAATATTAAATACTCCATTCTTCTCCCCACTTCCGTCGGATTTGAGGCTTTGCATATCAAAGTGAAGAATGTAAGATATTAAATATATATTAAATATTTTATTTCCTCGAGCAGGAATCAAACCTACAACATGTCGCGTTACAATTACACACTTATGCGGTAGCAGAACTCATGTACTTAAATAAGTTTATGACTAAAATTATATGTACAGTCTTTTTCCGACTAACAGAAAACAGAAGAGACATGGACTATTAATTTGTTAGATTAGTAGACTTAAAAATATGAAATTTCATGAATGTTGGACAGAACTGGTTAAAATTTAGCCTACATGGTAAATTGGGGAGTATAAAGAAGCATCACATAGTAAATTGGGTATATTGGGAGTATAAAGAAGCATTAAAATATGTTTTCTTATAATTTTCTGCAGAGATTTTGAAGGAGATTTTCTTTTATAAGTTCACAATTTACGCATGGGTGCAAACTTCTGGGTGACGACTAGGTTCCCAAGTTCCCTCTGCCTACCCAGCTATGTACGGGTTAGTGTGAGGCTAAAAAATATATGCGTAAATATATAGAAAAAAAAATAAATTCGCACATCCCTACAAAATATAAATAATAGCTTGCTCAGTCTGACGTGAATGAAGAAACCCGATAAAAGAAATTCCGCCGATCAAACGGAAAAGAAATGAATGGCTCTACCTAAGCCAGGCTACGTACGACTGCCGGAAATACTACTAACAGATCAAAAATATTTTGTATCTCATAAATATTGATTGTTTTTAATAACCATTTTTTATATAGGCCGTTGTGGTGTCATTTCTGGTACTAAACGTTCAATTACTACGAGCGGGAATAATTATTTTCATATCTTTCACCTGGTGAAATAAAGAGCGGCGTTTTTTTTAGCTTCACGCTGTATCCCGTACATAGCAGGGTAGGCGGAGGGAACCTCGGAACCTAATGTTAACACAGTCCGTTCCGTTCCCCGCTTTCGCGAAATTAGAGGCATTTCGTGTTGAGTGGCGGAACTCAACGCCGCGTTTTGCTTTGTTACCACAGCGAAGAAATAAAAACATTAAATATTTCAATTAATTTAAAGTCTTTTATAACAGTAGCTGTTTGTCAACAAAGTTATGTCACATATATACAGTTTTGACGTAGTATACTAGAAGATATATAGTTTTGACGTAGTTCGATGAGAACGTATGACTTAGTTGGTCGAAGCGCTTAGACGGTTTCCAAAAGGCGCGGGTTCAAATCCTCTTTCGTTCAAATTTTTATACATTTTCAAATCTAGTATATTTTTCCTAAGTGTGGAATAACACTTTAAAATTAGTAAAAATAATGTCAAAATAACTTATTTTTCTAAAATTTCAGATAACTTCGTATATAATAATATTTTCTTCCTTTTTTCTGAATTTCACGCTAGATTTTTTTGTTTTTGGTTTTTCAATGTTTCCCGCACATAGCATGGTAGGGATAGAGAGAACCTGGGAACCACTAGGTTCACGCTCTACCCCTTAAATAATCTATTGTAAAGACACACCGTTCCTTACTATCCACCAGCACAGGTCAAAACATTGCTAATTAAATATCATAATTGAACTGCATTTTATCTCGAGACAGCGAATAAATAAAAATATTTTTTTTTTGCGCATCGAACCCAGAACTATTGCGCTACAAGAGCACGCACAACTACAAACAATACTATATTCTAATAATTAAAGATAAATATGTACTCATACCGGTAGGTATCACCCTATACCCTTGATCAAACAACGCGCCCTACGGATACCCTCTGAAATTGAGACGTTTATCTTAGAAGGAAACGCAAACAAGCAACCGATATGTTTTTGCCTTCGCCAGTAACCTTAGTATTTCTAATATTGACGTACAATTAAAGAAATTTTCTGGAAATGTAAATGTAAATTGAGCTTTAGAAATAACTAGCGCCTCACACGCGGCTTTGCTCGCTTATTTTTTTATTATATTGAAGTTATGCAAAATATATATCTATAGATATAAGTTGTAGTATCTATATTCTAATATATAAACTATATATAAGGATATGGTTTCTGTGAAATTTTGCCTTTAATTTGTAGTATATTATAACTTTTTAACAAATTTTAAGAGATAATATAGAAGTGATATTTTTATAAAATATTGATACTCCAAGTTGTGTAACTTATATGGAAGATCTGTAGAGAGAACTCAAAACTACTCATAGCATATTAATTCTTAACTGTTTGCCCAAATTTTCAATATACTTGAGAGCTGTTGAATTGCAGAATTCGACAAAACACTTTGTCTCATTACCAGAGCGGGGAAATAAAAACAATTTACCCCCCGGATGAGAATCGAACTTATAATCAACATGTTTACAGTGAAACGCCACGACAGCTTCTATTATAGTATAATAATAATAATACATAATGTTAGCTCAACCAAATCTTACGAATTGCAAGGTCACAAATATCAGTCATTTGTTAAAGTCTAGAAACCGCTAAAGGGCGATCTATCAAAGATGAAAGATGGAACACCGCCTAGAAATGTTTTTCCAAAATCCCGATGACACCTTTATTTATAGAAATGAAGAATATTTATGTAAAAAAAGTTTTATTTGTGAAAACATATACTTATTTAACACTAGACGTGCCGAAACTGATGATCCCCCTAGAACCGCCGCCGTGACAATTTTGTCCCATTCTATTTTTCACTACGTTTATTAGTATTATGAGTGAAATTATAAATAAAACAATGTGTAAGTTACTTCAAACCATGTTTATTTATTTATTAAAATCAAACAAAAAAAGTACTAGTTAAAACAAAACTTTAAAACATTTTTTTCCTTCTTCATATGGGACTTCATAGCCCTCACAAATAACATAATTATAAATTATTATGTAATAAATTCCAAAAATCTACAAATTATTTATTATCAGAATGGCAAATATTACATAAGTAATATTCTTTACTGTATATTTTCTGCTCACCTAAACGCTCGTCATTAGGTCTATGATCATCTTTCCCAAGGTAAGGCAACGCGTTTATTATATAATTTGCATCTTTGTCAACAGCCATCCAAAACTTTTGACCATACTTATCGGGCTTTGAGCTCATAAACTGGGTAAATCGGCAACGACATTGACGGAAAAAGCGTTCGCTTACGGCCCGGGTATGTAGCAAGCTTGTACATTAGCGATAAATTCATACCAAATTTCCGAAATCATGGCAAACTTATCTTCATTGAGTCTTTGGCGTCTACTGGACTTATGATCGAATCGCAGGTACCTCATTATTTCACGAAAACGATTTCGAGAAATTGTTGCTTTTATTATAGGATTATGCCACTTTATCGAACATAATGAATCCAGATCTAAGTTATGTGCACCAATTGCACCACGTATGTAGAGTATACCAATAAATGCCTCCAATTCTTCAATCGTCATATACCAGTCTTTATCCTGTAATTCGCGGCGCACTTCTTCCATAGTACACTCTAAAATATGCTGCATATTTTTTTTTTGTAACCATTAGTTGCCAAGCACTTTTACAAGATTCATCCACGTTGCGCTTAGCGTGTGGAGTTGGCCAATGCGATCTCTAAAAACATTTTGGCATCCATACCTACCAGGTGTTCCACCTGGTTCAATTATTGTCGAGGCAGTACCATCGGGAGAAACAAGTGTTGAGCCTGGTGTCAACGCAATACGTGAGGTATGCGCTTTTAAAAACAAAAACGTACACACTTTACGCGATGCGACGGAGAAGTGAATAGAAACAATGCTCAACAGTTTAGAAGCCCCTCCACCCGCGCAACTAGCCAGAGCAATGACCTTACGTCGTACGATTGTTACAAATTTTGGCGGGACAAAATTGACCCGGCGGCAGTTCTAGATAAATCTACTATTATTTTATTTTATTTTGTTTTTATTAAAAAGAAAACATATTAAATTAACAAAATACAGTAAATGATAAAAAGTCAAAAACTTTCAAGGCCTTTAGTGGAAAAAATAAAAAGTTAGAGACGATGAAAATTACGGGTGGGACAAAAATGGAACGATGGCGCTTCTAGTGTTAAAGACAAAAGAAATAAATGCTTGTGAATAGATAAAATGATGATGTTTGCTTTAGTTTTGTAATCGTAACTTATATTTGCTTGTCATAGTGCAGGGACGTGGGTTCCTACTAGGGGAAATTAAATATTTAATATTTCCACGCAATGTCTACAAAATTTCCTCCTTAAGATTTTTTAAAATAAAAACAGAGTGTCTTACCATTAGGCTCCTACATTGTCTCTGTTTATTTTGTTACGTGAAATAACAAACACATACAAAAATATATTTAGATTTTTGTGAACTAAAATTTTCTTGAAGAAATCCTATATATATTTTATTACAAACTTTTTCAATAAAAATAAAGAGGATTAGTAAAAAAAGAGAAATATTGCGAATATACTTTTTTATTATGCACAGATGTCACGCATTTGAAAACTATGTACACGCGAAGCTCTTAAATCTTATTCCAAAGAATTTAAAACTTTATTCGAGGCCTGTCGTGGCTCAGCGGCACAAGCGTGTGACTGTAACCGGCAGGTTGTGCGTTCGATCCTCTGTCGAGGAGATGGAATATTTAATGTATTTCCAATTTAAATTTCCTCTCTCTCTCTCTCTCTCTCTCTCTCTATATATATATATATATATATATATATATATATATATATATATATATATATATATATATATATATATATATATATAAAAAAA
>DWMZ01006740.1:0-10168 GCA_018249855.1 Eueides tales michaeli | reverse complement strand
TAAGGATACAACATGAAACTTCTAATATTGATGAGAAATACACTGTAGGCAATCTAATGTTGAAACAGTCTAATCCGTAGTGTACTCCCATTTTCAAGATATGTGCTTGTTGAGTTCATGACACAACTTAACGCCACGTTTTGGCTTGCTATTACAACCAGGAAATATAAATAGCTATTTATTTCTCAACTCGACTCAACTTCACGCTGTATCCCGCACATAGCAGGGTAGACAGAGGGAACTTGGGAACCTAGTGTGCAGACACTTTGTTCCATTCCCTACTTTAATAGTAATTTATTGCTTTGAGTCGGAATCAAACTTTTATTTAGCTAAACGCTCTTTTATATTTTTAGACTTACTTCAAAAGGCAGAAACGAAACACCTAGTATTACTTTGTTTTCCGACTGTCCTGTCAAGATAGGAAGAGAAATTGATATCAAATATTCAGATCTACGATCCCTTAGGACACAGATTTTTTTCTAAGTGTATGGAATCAAAAGATACAAGATACATAGGCATCTTTTGTAATTTGTCGTTTTATAAAAACATTGCTATTTCCTGACGATTTCTAGTTACAAAATTTTGCAATTGATAACTTAAATTACAAATGAAAGTAAAATGTGGAAATTAACACTTGACCGATTTTTGGTTTATAAAATATCTTTTTTTATTTTTTTTTCAGCTGCATGCTATAACCTGTATATAGCAGGGTAGGCAGAAGGAATCTAACGTTAAGACACTCTGTTCTATTCTCCACTTTTCGCGGAATTGCATTGCGTATTGAGTAGCAAAACTCAACGCCGCAGCCGGACAAAGACAACTCCTCGATTGAGGGTCGAACATTGTGGATATTTATTAATGTATTGTACATTTTTATTTTATCTAGATTTAATATATTATTCTGCACTTCCTGTATCAGTTGTTCATTATTCACAGAAACAAATAACCAATAAGTCTATTACGTCAATTATATTAAAAATATAGTGACATGTCACTAATTCCCACGATTTAGCAAAAAGCAATAAGTGTATTTCCCTGACACGTGTTCGAGATTATATCACAGAAAGTTTTATAACGAGATATAAAAGGAGCTCATAAAAATGTTCAAAAGCTTAGTAACTTAGAAATTACTTTTATTATTACTTTTAAGGTTATTTTTTATAAATTAAATATAAATATCAAAGTGGATTTCCGACTTAAATTATTTATTTTGAAACTTTGCCTTTATTTTGGAAGCTTGATTTCTTTAGCCAGTGTTAGGACACTCCGTTTGCCGCGCACCACGCTATAAGATGTTGTACGTGCGGCGGAACTCTACGCCGAGCTTTTTCTTGTTATATAATATTGTTAAATCATGATGGGATCCGAACCCTCAATCAAGCAGTCCGACTTGACAACGATGGCCTTAAGTTATAAGGATATAATAAACTGATTCAGAATTTAGAAAACTAATTGATATTTTGAACTTTAACCGTTACTTATTGTATTATTTTTACATATGGTTATATTTTTACTTATGGCCATGTTATGGAAACGTCAGGTTTCTTGGTAACATCATTTAATAGAACTACCTTATAAAATGGCTATAAATTCTAAGAAAATTCTAAAGTGCTTCAAAAATTTCATTAAGAATTAAATTTATTTTAGCTTTAACGGAACTTAGGAATGTAGTGTTGAGACGTTTCAATTCATTCCCCACTTTCCGCCGAATTTGAGGCATTGTATGTTTCGTGAAACTCAACGCCGCACCTTTCCTTGATACCAGACCAAAGAAAATTTAATGAAAACATTAAATATTTGAAATGAAGAAACTGCTCAAAGTCACACGTTCATGCCCCTGTGCCAAGACAGGTCTCACTTATATGTATTTACAATTTTTTTATCTTTTTAGTGTAAGATAAAAATAAATCACGGTTTACCAGAATTCTAAAGAACCCCAATCTATAGATAAACCTATAACAATTTGTTAACGTTTACAAATCTATACCCATTGTAGTCGTTTTCGAAGAAAGCTTCGATAGTATTTTATAAAGGTTCAATTACTTTACAGTAGGTACCGAAGACACGAAATCGATCGCTTTTCTATCGAGCCTACTCAAGGTCGAGACTTAATACTTCTTTATTGTTACTTTCATTTCGTTTTAACTTAGAATGACTATTGTAATAAATTTCTTTGAAATTGTGGAAAATTTCGTGTATAAATTTTAATTCATTCGAATTTGTAGCTATTTTTGAAAATCCATATGAATTGATTATATTGTTGAATCCTGACATAGCGCAGGGTCAAAATCGTATGACTGAAAACGAGACAGGTTTCAGGGTTCGATCCCCAGTCGAGAATATGAAATATTGCATATTTTCATTTCTTCGTTCTGGTAAAATGGCAAATCGCGACGTTGAATTCCGATACTCAACAAACAATGTCACGAATTCGGCGGAAAGCGGGGAACGGAAAGGAGTGTCTAAGCACTAGATGTTGCCTCTATCCCTGCCGTCTGCAGGATACAGCGGGAAAGGATTTTTTTGCTTTGAAAGAAAAAGAAAATAGTTTCTTTTTCTTTATTGCTATGTATATGTATATAGTACATAAATAAATGTTCAGGTTTGACTGATCGACTAAATATTTTCTCACCCTAGATGACACACCTACACTTCATATATAAGCTTTTTCCGAAGGAAGATTCAAAATCGAGAAAATCGTCTTTAATAGCTTTATATTACTGTTTATTAACTGTAGAATTAAAAATTTAAGTAAATCTATCGAGAACAAGGACACGAAACGAACATATATGGAGGCAATTTCTTTTTCTGCGACGTTAAGTTCCGCCGCTTAATACAAAAATGGTATGTTCAGACAAAATACGGAGAATGGAGTGTCTTAATAACAGATTTCCTCAAACTACTCTTCCATATACAGAAGAAAGCTTGAAGCTAATTTAAAAAATTATCACATCTCATACCTTAATAATAAAAAAAATCTACGAAATCAATACAACTTATTTTTAAACCTGAATACCTAAGGAAAAGAATATTCCCATATAACAAACGCCCTTCGGTTGAAACCGCACGGAAATTGGATGACGACAGCACATCGACGATGTCAATATCGAATAATTTCTTGCCATATGAAGTTCTATTTATGGAATAGATCATTTTGTGTTTCTACTTTTTTTAGTTTTATTATCTTTTACCCAGAGAGAAGGATGACATTATGTTAAGACACTTCGTTCTCCATTATCCAATCCAATTTCCACCAATGCAATAATTTTTCACCCGAAAGAATCTGCAACCCTCACTTTACATTTGCTCCATGGTGGGGGGGGGGAGGTTTGTATGAAGTACAAAGAATCTTGTTCATTTATGTTTAGTATTGAACTTTTGGTCTAGCGATGTATTACTATCTATCATCACTTTTAAAAAAAGAAACACCTATATTTTATATATAAACTTTTCCTAAGCGATATTTAAATTGATTATCGATTACAATAGCTTCACGCAAAATGAGGCCACAGCGGCGTTTGAAATGTCCCTAAAATAAATTCAAATCCACTATATTTATTGCTGAAACTAATATAAATAGTGGTAAACCACAGAATTAGGTCTTACCATATGTAAAAATATTGTGTAATACAAAAAAAAACATTGCAGACATGAATTTAAGCGAAAAATATCAACAACAAAATATGACTTCACTAAAATGTATCATTTTTATGTTTAATACATTAAAAAAACTTCTAATCAAAACGCTTGATAAATAAATAGTAATAAGAAATAGAAATAATAGTTACAGATAAAAGATTAGGTCTATTTTTTTTATTTAAGTTATGGTCAACGTTTTGACATAATGCTTTCTTTTGTTAGCTGTAGCATTATTTGGGGTAAAATAGAAAGAAATTCGTCAGTTCTATGCAACTTTTCATTGTTGGAATAGTGGTACTACATTTCGTGAATTCCTTAAGTCCGAAATATATATGAGGTTATGTCATATATATTTTATAGCTTTACGTTGTGTTCCTTAGTAGGGTAGGCAAAGGTTAGTATTAAAACACGTTTTAAACACGCTGTATCCCGCACACGGCAGAGTAAACGTAAAAAACGTAGTGTTAAGACACTCTGTTCCACTTCCGTTCCCCACGTTCCGTCGATTTTGAAAATTCTGTTCCTTTTAATTAATCAATAGAGTATTCGATGTAGAAATAGGTGTATAGACGTTTTAGCACAACGAGACAGCGTCTGATAGGAAGACAACGGTTGTGAGTTCAGACTCTGGCAACGCACGGCGTTGAGTTCCGTCAGAAAGCCTACAATGTTTCAAAAATGTCGGAAATTGATTATCTTTACATTATTCTCTTTGTCTATTCTGCTATACTGAAAAAAACCTTGAACCTGGTGTGCTTATATTTCTGGTCGGATATACAAATGATTCTCTAGACTTTAAGATTTATATCTTCTAATATCTTCCTAACGACTTTACCTGAACGTATTCGAACGATTCATAACGTTTTGTCTTTGATATCCTTAACTATTCTATAATATGAGATGCAATTTAAATCAAGTATTTCATGTTGTCTTTTTTTCGCCCTGATAACCAAGCAAAGCTAAAAAAAGCTTTTTCTTGTGATCTCATTACATTTATTAGTGAAAACCACATTATAAATTGTTTGTGTAATTTAAAACCTAAGGCGTATATCCGTGGGAAGCGACTTATGTTTTTTATTATATAATGGTATACATTAAAGGTAAAATAAGGCTATTTTAGTATCTTCTTTTTTTAAAAAAAAAAGCAAAACGCTCCAGAAAGCTTTTGATCAAAAATCTTTAAACATTTTTTATGTGAAAAGCTTTTTAAATCTTTTGTTCTTTTAATATTCTTTTGTTTTTTGTAAATTCGTAATTAGTGCTAAAAATGTACCTTGAGGCCTGTCGTGCCGCGGAACAAGCGTGTGACGCCACAGGTCATGAGTTCGATCCAGACTCGATGAAATGAAATAATGAATATTTTTAAATTAAATATTAAATTATTTAATTTCTTCGCTCTGCTAACAAGGTAACGCATGGCATTGAATTTTGCACGCAATGTCTCAAGTGTTTCGGAAAGTTAAGAAAGTAACGGAGTGTCTTAGCACTACGTTCCCAAGTTCCCTCTGCCTATACTAACGTGCCCGGGATACGCAGAGAAAATAACTAACAATGTAGGTACAACATTGGCTATTTTAAGAAATTCTTCTAATTTTTCATATTATAGGCTTAATTGAGACGTAAAATTTTAAGTTTTAAGTAAAAAAAACGATTTATTTTACAATTTATTTATTAGAGTTCTGTTAGATATTATATTTTGCCAATGTAACAAAAAAATCTTTTCTTACTAAATCAATCAACAGAATTTAACAAGCGTCTTAAAACTTTCTCGCTTTTGTTTTTATATAATCGTAAATATTCAAATTTAGTTCAATTATTCGAAGTTCAACTAAGAAACTTGTAGGTAGGTACGTCAATTAAGCTATTAAAAAGCCGGACGAAAGAACGCTCGAGCCAATTAAACTGTATATTATCTCGCCACGTCGAAAATTGTAGAGTTTCACGCTGTATCACGGCAGAGTAGGCAGTAGGGAACATGGGAACCTAGTGTTAAAATACTTCGTTTCGTTCCCCACTTTACGCTAAATTTGAGACATTTCGTGGTAAATAGAGGAACTTAACGCCACGCTTTACCAGAGCGGACAAATGAAAAAATTAAATATTTAATTATATAGCAATTGCTTGGGACTCGACTTCAAATTTAGCTATTTTAAAATTTATTATTTGATATTTTAAGCTGTCAACACTGCAGTTGGCTAACAACACAATTTGTTGTCGTAAACTTTTCTTTGTTTTATTATTGAGATTGAGATCTTTATATGTTGTTTGTACTAGTAATATAATTATATAAACCTTTTTATTAAAATAATGGGCTAGAGATAAGAGTTATTATGAACATTTCGCCCCCTTTCTTACAAAAAAAACACACATATACAGCTTAAAAAAATGTAGATAGTTAAAGCTTATTTGGATTCAAAGATATGGAATGTTTAAAAGAACCCATCGTAAAGTAATGGAACAGCATCCGTCTTGTGCTGATTATAGGTTTGAACTTTACTAAAGGAACAAACTATTTCTATTTTCCCATTTTAGTAAAATTAAACGTGGTGTTTAGTTCCATTTTTAACAAGTTTACTTCAACAATACGATTTTTAGCGGAAATTAGTTAACAAAAGTTAACTTACAGTACGTCGGATTTTAGCGGAAATTGGACAAAGAAGTGTCTTTACACAGATAATCGGGAGTGTCTTGACACAGACTGAGATAAAAATTGAAGCTGAGACAAAGACTAAAATTTTAAAAGATGACCCAATAAACGTCGCCTCATCTTGGCTTGTAGCTCTTAAGCTGCTAATTAGATGCTTATAAAATATAGCAACAACCACCGCGATGAACCACACTTTTCAATAAAAAACCTTACCCAAATTGTTTTATTCATTTAGGCACTACGTTGCCAAAAACCGACGGACAGGTTTTTTTTTAGCTTCACGCTGTATCCCGCACAAGGCAGGGTAGGCAGAGGGAACCCGGGAACTTAGTGTTAAGACTTTCCATTCCACTTTCCGCCGAATTTGAGACATTACGTGTTGAGTGGCGGAACTCAACGCCGCGCTTTGCCTCATTTATATAACAAATTTGAAATATTTCCTCGTCTGGGAATCGAACCTAGAACCTGTCGATTACAGCCACACGCTTGTGCCGCTGCGCCACGACAGGCCTAACGGACTTCTTTTTGCGTGAGGGGTTAAAAATAAAAGAGTTTTTGCACTTACATCATAATTATGTTTCACAGTATACACTTTTGTATAAAATAACCACAAATATGTAACGATGAGAAAAGTTTTTTAATTTTAACGTTTGAGATTCGCTTCATAATGCCCACGTGAAGTTAAGATACTTGAAATTCGAGTATGAAAATATTTATTACAAATTCTTAACTTATATATTTAAAGAATAGTTTATGTTGAAGTTGTAATAGCGTTTAAAATATTGCTAGATTTTAAAATGATTATTTTTTTATATTAATAGATCTAAATAAATGATTTTTTCTTAAATAAAATTATAGGTACCTTTTCAATGCTCATTTAGTAAAAGTACAAGTAGAAGCATTCTGTTAACGCGACAGGTTGTGAGTTTTTTAACCCCATTCAACAATAATGGAAAGCCTGGTGTTGAGTTCCACGCAATGCCCTAAATTTGGCCAATAGTGGAGAACGAAACGGAGTGTCTTAACACTAGGTACACAAGTTTACCCTTCTGTGTCTCCTTTGGTACAATAAAGGCATCTCGTTATGATGCAAAGTAAACTGCCAACATACCATAGAAATACAAAAAAATAAAAATGGTCTCTTTACTACGTTTTGTAAAACATTTTCATTTTCATATTTTTCAGTTAAATTAGATTCTTGAAGGTAACTTCTGTACTCATGTATTTCCATTTTTATATTTAAAATTATTTATGCATTAAATGAAGCATATTTTATGTAGTGTGTCTAAAAATAAAATATTTAGTTATCATAATATCGCATTTTATAAGGTACTATAAACTTACTCGTGGAATATTAAAACCGTTTTCATGGTAAATGTTTATTTTTCGCGAGAGGAAGTTTCATTTCGTTATTTCATTCATTTTAAGTGACTTAAATTTAAAAATTATTTTACAGTTAGACTTACTTGATGAAATGATATATTTAATATTGTCATTTTCTCGCTACAGAACGTACTGTCTTTACACTAGCTTTACAGTTTTCTTCAGTACCACCTGCTATGTGGAAAACATATTAAAGCTAAAAAGAATATTTTCGTAAAAAAAAGTCATAAAAATCTTTAAAATTCTATTTTCGTACTGACATGTCAGTAGAAATCCTAAGTCGTGGCATATGAAGTGTAATCGACCTATTTCCAACAACTTCCATCTTGTATTAAAAACGCTCTTTCCAGTTAATGTAGTTAGTTGGTTAATAAGTCACGTATTTCTTATTATTTAATTGACGTACAACTATTTTGTATATATGTTTATATTAATATTTAGTTTGAATTTTGAATCAGACTGATAGTTTAAGGTTATGGTCCACAACCCATGTAGAAAGGTTGTGCTATACACTTTTTCCCACTTCACCTTCGACTTTAGACATTATATAAAAATATAAATGTTTTATTGGTACTAAAAGAATTAAAGTTAATATTCACAAGTTCGATAATGACTACCGTAGTTAAAAACTGTGTTGTAATCATTAACGCCCTTCTCCAGCAATTTTACAAAACAATTTAAAAAAAAAAGAAAAGAAACATTACTTGTACTAACCATAATATACTCAAGATACTCATTGTGTGTTAAGTTGCGGAGTTTAACGTCGCGCTTTTTTTTGTTAAGGGAATGAAATAAAAATAATTTGTAAACAAGTTAGTGAAATGAAATGAAAATAATTTGTAAACCAGTTAGCATCGAGTTTATATTCAACGCGGTGGAAAGTGGGGAACTAGGTTCCCAAGTTCCCTCTACTTACCCAGCGATATGGGGGACGCACATACATACATACAGTATGAAGCTGAAGAGAAAAAGAAGAATATATATACATAAAGCAACTAAATATACTCAGAAAATATATTGCTACATATCAAATATGAACATTTTACGGTTCTGTCAAAATGTAAAGAGAGTAAAAAGGTCTAAAGTAAACTGTATTATCTGAATATTTCACGACATGGTTGGTTCTTTATGTAATAGGGCCTTTTGTGTGGAAACAATGCGCTCGGAAATACTATTTCAGTGCCTCACGTATTTTTTTTTTATTTAGAAATCCGTCTATTTACAAAAGAATTAAAAAAAATACTCCTAGTTAAAAATTTTGTACGTCAGCGTCTCAGCTTATTTGTTTGATTGAAACCACAATGGTTGAGGTTTCGGTTCCCACTTGCGGAAGTGTATTATTTTCATTTCGTCGTTTTGATACCAGAACTATACGTGGCGTTGAGTTCCGACACTCACCTTGCAATATCTAGTAAATTAAAAGAATATATGTTTTGTAATTGAGTTTTTGTGACTGCTGTGTTGAGTTACGCAACTCAACAACCAATGTTTTAATTTGGATGAATGAAAAAAAGAATATGTTATCAATTAATTTTCTCTACCTTTAATAAGATAAAGATTTGTGAAATTTAATATACCGTTGTATTAGCTGTTTTAATGTTGAAAAGCAAAGAAATATAAATAAAGACGTTTTGATATATTAATCTTTGTAGCAACTCACCCCGCTTCAAAAGGGATTACATTTAATGGTAGCAATTTAAGTAGAAAATACTTGGAAATGCGAAGGCATTAGTAAATGAAAATAGTGTAAAAATGGTTCTTTACATAAATAACAATTCTGAGAAAGTGGAGAAATTAAAAGCCGTACTGATAAAATTAAAAAAATAATAATTAGTTACGGGTTCGATTCTCCTTTGAAGGAATGACTAAATTATTTTCAGTGGCGAAAAGTAATCAGTAAGCTTCGATTGTATACCTAACAGAATGGAATGGAGTGTCTTAACACTACGAGTAGAAAGTACTCTACTTAACTTGTCATACGATGAAAATTAAGTAGAAATCACTTTTTTTCACACAAACACACTCATGAGTTACCTGTTTTCATCAAATATAGTATATTAATTACCTAAATGTACCAAAACATTAATTTACATACCAACATCTAACTATCAATCAACTTTATCGTTTCTCGGCTTTTCAGAAATCCACAAGCCTTAATCTATTTAAAAAGGCAAAAGCCAAAAGAACGAGCTTTTCGTTCTGCGCCATACATTACAATGATAAATGTATTTTACAAGTTTCACTGCGGCATGGAATTTTTCACCTAATGGGCGAAGTTGGGAGAAACTAGTTTGGCTGTGGGTCTTTAAATGATCTCTTGTTTTGTCAAAGGCTTGTATATACGATTTACAATATTAATATTATAAAAGTATTTCAAGACTTCCTATACTTATTTATTTTTAATATATATATATATATATATATATATATATATATATATATATATATATATATATATATATATATATATATATATATATATATATATATATATAAATT
>DWMZ01006739.1:0-10169 GCA_018249855.1 Eueides tales michaeli | reverse complement strand
AACGATAATAACTGCAGTAGTATGATACTGTGTCGCAGCAATTATCACCCGCCTCACAAGCGTCGATACAAAAATTATATCAAATTTAATTAATATTATAATACAAAATCAAATAATTATACATATATATATATATATATATATATATATATATATATATATATATATATATATATATATATATATATATATATATATATATATATATATATATATATATATATATATATATATATAACTTCATTAGCCCTCTAATGTCTGGTCCCGTAATTTAGCTCCATGACAGCTTCTGAAATTTTAAACAAAATCTCCCCCTTACCAGTCGATGCAAATGAAAATGATATCGAAAGTAATAAAAGCAAACGTATAACTCAAACAGACAGTCTCGTTAAAAACTCATTCAGTACAATATCTTAGTGGGGTAGTGGGGTTACAATTAATTTCAACGCGGTCTGTGGTCGCCTACAGACTAGCTGATGACTTCGTTTCACTTGTGACTTCAAAATTTTAAATAAGTTATTTTATTTTAGATAATATGGATATTTTTTTTCTTGTTTTTTGTTTTATTTTATAGCTTTACGTTGTATTTTAAGTTGGGGAAGTTCGGGAACCTAATAGTAAGGCACTCCGTTTAGTTTCCCTCTTTTCGCTTTTTGAGACATTGTGTTTAATTGGCGGAACTCAAAGATTCGCTTTGGCTAGTTACCACAGCGAAGAAATTGAAATATAAAATATTTCCATTCCTTGAGTGGGGATCGAACCCACGGTCAGTCGCACGCTTGCGTCCATGCATCACGGTAGGCTTCTTCTTTTGTTTCTTTCACCAATGTTGTACACGGAAACTGTAGCTTTTTAATAATTGCAAGTTTTTGTTTAGCTAACTCTTCTCACACAAATATAATATTTATACATGTTTATACTTCCAAACATACCTCTCGCTCACTCAATTTATAAGTTAATAGCAAGTAGAAATCAGTTGAAATTATTAAAAAATAAGAATCATCTACTAATTAAGTATAGGTACTAGTTTTGACTGCCTTACATAGATGTGAAAGGCAACAATTTTACTAAAGTTTTATATAATTTTCGTGTCAATCAAAAATGTGTCAACGGCATCCTAACATTCTTTTACTTTATATGTCAGTGACAGTTTTATAAAAAGTTATATTGTTCAAATTTTTTTTGTTGTTATTTTAATTTTTTTGGTTCTTCATTTATTTCTATATCTATATGACAAATATTAAGCCTATATTTTCGTACATATTTAAAAAAAAATAATCTGTTAGAATAGATAACAAAGGAACGGATCTCACCGCGGCGGAGACACAAATGTGTAGGTCCGATACAAATGGCGAATCGACCGCGGCGATCAATTATAAAACAGAATTGGTTTTGGAGTTCTATTTTATAGGGTGCAGTTATGAAAAATATTTTGTATGTACACTATAGACACAAGTAATATAGTGTGAAGACACTTTGTTTTCTTACTTTTCTACCCACTGAGATAGATAGGCAGATAACCTTACTGTCAAATTTGCCTCAGATATAAGAAGATTTTGCGTTAGAAATGTTCTAAATATTATAGTAGTTACATGTTATATTTTTATCAATTTAACGCCGGGACTTCGACAATTCTTAGTGCTAAGATATTCTCCAATATTCACTTGAAATTAGAATTGCATAGTGAGTGGCAGATCTTAACGTCTTTCCTATTTGAACCCCGACTGGAAGTCGACCCCATAACCATCGTATATACATTACTCCACTGCGCCACCACGATCAAGTTGTAATATAAGGTATACTTTAAGTTATCTAAAGGTTCCTTCTTACATTTCGAGCTGCACTACAAAGACTCACCTGCACTCTATTAAAATGAAATAGGACGAAATCCTTAAATAATAGACTTTAAGCTCCTTATTGAGACATTGAAAGAATTTTCGAACATTGTTTCTGAAGTCTTACTTTCTTATTGTTATATTGTGTGAATGGAACAGTTTAGTTAATAATTGTATTATATTTGTAATATTAAAAAGAATCACGCTTTGTTTTTGTTATGAAAACAGACCAATACCTGTGGAATCATACAAGAAAAATATCAGTATTTTATATATATTCTTTATTGTACTAAAAACATAAAAAACAGTTTATGTGAATATTAAAGAAAAATCGCAAGCATAGGAAATTTAATAATTTTCAATATATTCTTATTTTATACTAGCGACCCGCCCGCGGCTCCACCTGCTTGAATTACATATCTTATTTATTAATTTCAACTATTCTCTTTATCACTTTTAAGACAATATTTATGCATTGAAAACTACAATTTCAGCTAAATGAATAAAAAATGTGTAGTACTAATCGACGTAACTTTTTTATTCTTTAATCGATTTCAATAAAACAAACACTAAATGTTAACTGAAGACAAAATTTAATTCTAATCAATCAACCTTTTCTGAGATTAACAAGTAGAAACGCAAGTAAAACAGATAAACAGACAAAAAAACACTATTTTGGGCGCTATTACATGATAGATCTCCTATGAGATTGTTTTTAATATATCTTTCATGTATAAATGTTTTTTTTTTATTTTGTAGGATTATAGGAAACCTATTGCGTTACAAACAAACTAATATAATCTACATAAGCTTATTGTTAAGTCTTGTTGACCACGCTGGCGCTGGTGAAGCTACTGGTAGCAAGTAAAATAATCTGTATGATATTAAGAACTCCTTTATTGAATATTTTTCAGATGACGCACAAACGAAACCTATGAACTTGGCAAATACAAATTTGGCACCAAGGTATAGCACCAAAAGAGGACTTCCCTAAATTTCTAATCGAACATGATTTTTAGAATCTACGTCTTCAATTCTACGCACATATTATTTCCAGTGACTATACTTTATAAAACTCCGAATATAATATTATTAACATAAAGTGAGAACAATTTAAAATTCTCTAACAAACTCCGTCAATACGGCTCCACTGTGGAAACTTGACAGAGGCTTTTACTGGAGACAAGACTTAAAAATACTTTAATGTCAGTCACTTCAAATAACGAGATTTTCCATACTTAATAAAAATGTGTTAGTTGAAGAATGAAAGCTGAAGCTAAAATTCTAATTTGATATAAGCATTTTTATTTTTTTGTATTTAGTGTCTTTTCTTTCCAGAATATCTTTTTATTTGGGAACCTAGTGTAATGATATTCTGTTTCCATTAAAACATTATCGTTCCCCACTCTCCGTGGATTTTCAAATTTCGTGTAATTTGGTATCGAGCTGAATATAGTATAAAATGCTTAAGTCACTTGGATTACAGACAAATAAACCTTCTAAGTCAACTCTTTCAATACATACGAGCTTACACATCATTTTTGCTGTATTTTGTTTGAAATAAAATCTATAGAATATAGGATATATTCTAAAGATTCTATTTAAGTTCAATCAATATTCGAAGAAATGAAATATTAAATATTTTAATTTTTAGCTTTGACAACAAGATAATGCGCAACGTAGATCTGCCACTCTACACGCAGAGAATCAAATTTGGCGGAAAGTATGTTCCCAAGTTTCCTCTGCCTACCCTGCCTTGTGCGGGATTTAGTGTAGAGCTTAAAAAAAATAATCAACTCTTAGTTAATTCTATTTGAATAAGCAGGCAACACCACAGGTAGAAGCTAGTACTATGGTTACTGGAAAGTTATGGCTTGAATATAAAAGGGATAAATTTTACATACTTAAAAAACAAATTTTAAAATTTTAGTTTCATAATTATAAATAGTTTTAACGGAAAAAAGACTATTATGTAGGTGCTTCAAAGGCTTCAGAAATTATAAACTAGAGGCTAAAATGTTGAAAAAAATGTGATACTTTTCAAAAGTTTCCAGTTTATCTCACAGAATATTAAAAATAATGAAATAAATCTAGGTCGTCATGGTACATTAGCAAAAAATGTAATCGTAAATGATCATGAAGAATGAGCAGGTTCAATTCTTACTCAGGGAAATGTGTTATGGAACGGCGTTGAGTTCTGCGTTAAACGCAGAATATCTGGAATAAAAAATACGAACGGAATGTCTCGGAAATGGAGAACAGAGTGTCTTAATATTTCCCCTTTCTTTATGCTGTATATTGGTAATAGCGCGACGATCCCACTAAGGAAATGAGCTATACATCTAGATAACTTATGCATTAGAATAAAACCTCAGTAGACAACTAAGAACTGCGGGAACGCCAACGAGCTCCACACCTGCTAAGACCAATTTACATTTAATTATACTAACATTTTAATTAATCCCGAATCAGACTTTAGTATTTAATTATATTAAGATCTGTGGAGATATTGTAGTGCATCGATGTATTTCCTTAAAATATTTCTACCATATATGATAAAGCTTATCTCGGCGCAGGGGCACAAGCGTACGACTTTGAATGCAACTGTAGTAGTTTCAAATTGCACTCAAGGCAGGAATGTTTTTTTCGCTTTTGTAACGAAGTTAACCGCGACGTTCAATTCCGGCACTTAATATTCAATGCATCCAGAATTTAGCGGAAAGTCGGTAACGAAAATGTTTTAATGGAAACAGAATATCATAACACTAGTTTCCTAGTTACCCTGCGATGTGCGGGATATAGCGTGAAACGAAAAAAAAAGATATTCTGGAAAGAAAAGACACTATATAGTGTCTTTTCTTCAGAATATCTTTTTATCTGTATATAGGTATATAGAAAAAATAAAAAATGCTTATATCAAATTAGAATTTCAGCTTTAGCTTTCTTCAACTATCACATTTTTATTAAGTATGGATAATCTCGTTATTTAAAGTGACTGACATTAAAGTAATTTTAAGTCTTGTCTTCAGTAAAAGCCTCTGTCAAGTTTCCACAGTGGAGCCGTATTGACGGAGTTTGTTAGAGAATTTTAAACCATTCTTACTTTATGTCAATAATATTATATTCGGAGTTACATATATAAAGTATTAGTAGTCACTTGGAAAAAATATTGTCTTTTTGTCTGTGCGTTTCTACGCGTTAATCTCAGAAACGACTGATTGATTACAATTAAATTTTCACTATTATATTCACATTCACTTAATATTTAATTTTGGCAAAAGTAATATATTGAATTAATTAAATTGAAAGACTAAAAAAGGTAACCAGTAAAAAAGTTTATTGAGTCTGAATCGAACCCTCAACTAATAGATTTATAGGCAGATCATCTCTTATCATTCATACTCCCCTGTCCCACTGTCACTCAAATTTGCCTCAGAGATATTCTAAATGTTATATTAAAATTACAAAAAAATATATTTAAGTATTATTTTAGTGAAAGTTCTCAGATTCTTAATATTTTTTAGGGTACCGCACATCAAAACGAAAAATTTGGAACCCTGCGACCAATTTCTTGTCCACCTGAAAGTCTGTCAAGATTATAAATCTCGAAATTCATTATATACACACATTTAATTTGGTATCGAGCTGAAGATAATATCAAATATTCAAGACACTTGCAGCATAGACAAATCAACCTCCTAAGTTATTGCGTTCAAAAGATACAATCTTTATATATAATTTTTCTACAAATTAAGCAATTTCAATTAATTTCGTAATAGCAGGTCTACGTGAAATATTTCACGTAGATCTGCTACTATGCAATTTGGCAAGAAGTGAGGAAATACACTACAAATAAAGAAAAAACCAGAAACGTGAAATTTATAGGTATTTCTTTGACAGAATCATCACAAACCTAGATTTGCAGATCAATTTAAAAAAATCAGTTAAAATTTACCTTCTTTTATAAGTTTGCCTGCATTTATGAGATTTGTAGAAAGCCCACTTACACTTGACTGTTTTTTTTTTTAATTTTAAATCAATCAATCTGAGCTTTCATATTTATTGTTTTGTTATTGAGGGTATATATTCGTATGCTATCACGTTACCTATTTTAATATAATCCAGCTCACCACTTACCTACTTATCGGTGAGAGAAACCTCGGGTACTGAGAATGAATCATATGTGATAAATAATTCACAGTCTCGATTTTGTTCGGTATAAGTGCGAATATAAACGCGACAGGTTGTAAGTTCGATCAACATTCTATGAAATTAAATATTTAATATTTTTATTTCTTTGCTGTGCTAAAGAGACAAAGTTCAATATTGAGTTCCGCTAACAAACAATGCCTCAAATTTCGCGAAAAGTGAGAAATGGAACGAAGTGAAACACTTATATTGAATTTTAAACATTTTTGGAAACCCGACGTTTCGAACACTTTACAGTAGTCCGTGGTCACGGGTAGACTGTCAGTCTACCCGTGACCACGGACTACTGTAAAGTGTTCGAAACGTCGGGTTTCCAAAAATCCCGACGTTTCGAACACTTTACAGTTCCAAAAATGTTTAAAATTCAATATACGCGATTAATCCGTTTAAAAGTGCTTCATTTAAAATGTGTAACAATCGCGAAAATCAAAGATACTATTATGGAACGAAGTGTCTTAACACAAGGTTTACTAAATTTTATCTGCCTACTCTGGTATATAAGGGATACAGGGTGAGGCTAAAAAAATACACAGCTTTTAATTAAATCTATTTGAAAATGCAGGCGACACCGCAAGTAAAAGCTAGTACTACGGTTACTGAAAAGTTATGGTTAAAATATAAAGGGTATAATTTTTCCTAACTTAAAATACTCATTTTAAAATTTTAAATTATGAATAGTTTCAACAGAAAAAAAAGACTATTATGCAGGTGCTTCAAAGGCTAAGAAATTATAAGCTTGAGGCTTAAATGCTGTAAAAATTGTGATACCTTTCAGAGGTGGAGTCTATCTCACAAAATAAAGAAGCAGAAACGTGAGCCTACATTTATGAAATTAATACGTAACTTTCGATGAGCGATTGCCACTCATTCTTGATCGATTTTTTGTTTATTTTAAATTAATCTGAGCTTTTATATATATGTTGTTTAATTATATGTTATTTAATTAAGTTATGTTACATCACGTTACCCATTTTGATGTACTCCACTTGCCTACTTACCAGTAAGAGAAAAACCTCGGGCTGTACGTCTGTATACGTCTGTGTACGTTTGTATACGGTGAAATAATTCGGTGAAAAGTGGAAAACGAAACGAGTCTTAACAGTATTTTTTTAAATTTCCTCGGCCTACCCCGCAATGTGCAGGTTACAGCGGGAAGGTAAAATAAAATACACAGCTCTTAATTAGTTCTATTTGAATAAGCAGGCAACACCACAGGTAAATGCTAGTAATACGGCTACTGAAAAGTACATATTTAAAAAAACTCATTTTAAAATTTTAGTTTCACAATTATGAATAGTTTCTATGGAATTATTATGCAGGAGCTTCAAAGGCTTCAGAAATTATAAACTAGTCTCTAGTTTAAATGTTGAAAAAAATGTGATACCTTTCTAAAGTTTCCAGTTTATCTCAAAAAATATTAAAAATAATGAATTAAATCCAGGTGGTCATGGTACATTAGCAAAAAATGTGATCGCAAACGCCTATGACGAATAAGCAATTTCATTTCTCACAGTTTCATCTGCCTACTCTGCCATGTGCGGGATACAGCGTGAGGCTAAAAAAATACACAGCTTTTAATTAAGTCTATTTAAACATACAGGCTGTGGTTATTGAAAAGTTACGGTTAAAATATAAAAGATATAATTTGTACATATTTAAAAAACTCATTTTGAAATTTTAAATTATGAATAGTTTGAACAGGAAAAAAGCTTTTATGCAGGTGCTTCAAAGGCTCAGAAATTATAAACTAGAGGCTTAAATGCTGAAAAATTGTGACACCTTCCAAAGGTGGAGTTTATCTCACAAAATATTAAAAATAAATAAGCAGAAACGGAAAAAATTGTAGATAGTTCATTGACATCAAAAACTAAGATTTGCAGATAATTTCATGAAAATCAGAAAAAACATACAACCGCAAATTTTTAATTTACGTAGTTTTATAACTTTCCGTTGGCCTTCATTTATGAAATTTAATACAATGACCGAGTGCCACTCCCTTGATCAATTTCTTTATTTTAAATTAATCTGAGCTTTTATATGTTGATTTATTATCGAGGGTCATTATAAGCTATGTTACATCATGTCACCAATTTTGATGTACTCCTGATTACCACTTGCCTACGTGGCCAGTAAGAGAGCAACATTGGGCATATAGAATGATTTAAATGTCGTATGCCTGTTGTCGTAGCCCAGAAGCGTGAGCGTACGTCTGTATACGCGACAGGGTATACGTTCGATCAACATTCGACGGATTAAAATATTTAATATGCTGTGGTAATAAAGTATAGTACGACATTGAGAGCCGCTAATCGACACGCAATGCCTTAAATTCGGTGAAAAGTGGAAAAGAACGTGTCTTAACAGTAAATTTCTAAATTTCCTCTGCTTACCCTGCAATGTTCAGGTTACAGCGGGAAGGTAAAATAAAATACACAGCTCTTTATTAATTCTATTTGAATAAGCAGGCAACACTACAGGTCAAGTCTAATGCCACGGTTACTGAAAAGTTATAGAATATAAAAGTGATAAAATTTACATACTTAAAAATACTTAGTTTAAAATTTTAGTTTCATAATTACGAATAGTTTTAACGGAAAAAAGGTTATTATGCAGGTGCTTCACAGGCTTCACAAGTTATAAACTAGAAGCTTAAATGTTGAAAAAATATGATACATTTCAAAGGTTTCCAGTTTATCTCACAAAATATTAAAAATAATGAAATAAATGGAGACCATCATGGCACATTAGCAGAAAATGTGATCGTAAACGCCAGTGACAAATAAGCAGGTAATTCTCACTTAGAGAAACGAGTTATTTTTTATTTTCTCTGATAGAAGATAAGGGGCGGAGTTAGGTTCTCCGTTGAACACGAAATTTCTTGGAAAACACAGAGAAATCGGAGTGTCTTAATCTTAGGTTCACCTTAGTTGACACTGTATGCGGCACAATAGTGCGATGATCCCACTAAACAAATGAGCTATACATCTAGATATCTTATGAATTAGAATAAAACCTCAGTAGACGACTAAGAACCGCGGGAACACCAACGAGCTCCACACCTGCTCAGACCAATTTACATTTAATTATACCAACATTTTAATTAACTTCGAATTAGGCTATAGTCTTTAAATACATTAAGTTTTATGGAAAATTTGTAGCACGTCAATGTATTTCCTGAATATTATTTTACTCCATGTTAAAGCTCGTCGTGGGGCAGGGGCACAAGTGTACGACTTTGAATGCAAAGTTGGAGGTTCAATTTTTACTCGAGGGAAATATTTAATATTTTTGTGTCCTCGCTCTCGTAATGAGGCTAACAGCGGCGTTGAGTTCCGTAATTTAACACGCAATGTCTCCAGAATTCTATGGAAAATGGTGAATGAAAGAGTTTCTATGGAAAGTGTAGTAGTAGTGTATTAACACTAGGTTCCTTGGTCCTCTCTGCCTACCCTGCCATGTGCGGGATATAGCGTTAAACTATAGAAAAACATATTCTGGAAGAAAAGATACTAAATACAAAATTAAAATTAAAAAATGCTTCGCCTCTTGGATGGATTCCAAGAGGCGCGGGCTCAAAACCTGCTTCGTTCAAATTTTTGTACGTTTTTAAATTTTTCTTTCCTAAGTGCAGAATAACACTTTAAAAATAGTAAATATAAGAAATGCTTATATCATATTTGAATTTCAGCTTTCATTCTTCAGCTAACACATTTTATTAAGTATGGAAAATCTCGTTATTTGAAGTGACTGACATTAAAGTAATTTTAAGTCTTGTCTCCAGTAAAAGCCTCTGTCAAGTTTCCGCAGTGGAGCCGTATTGACGGAGTTTGTTAGAGAATTTTAAATTTTTCTCAATTTATGTTAATAATATTATATTCGGAGTTGTATAAAGTACTAGTGACGCTTGGAATTATATTAGTGTAGAACTAAACACGTCAAATGAAAAATTTTCTCCATTTTTGTTCTTGTTATTGCCAAATTTTAGCTCGCTAAGTCCGTTAGTTTCGTTTGCGCGTCATCTAAATTTATTTTAGTAACGAAGTTTTTAATTTAATACAAAATATTTTACGAGTAACCAGTAGCGGCGAAGCGCCATCATGATCAACGGTACTTAACAATAAGCTT
>DWMZ01006738.1:0-10169 GCA_018249855.1 Eueides tales michaeli | reverse complement strand
AATGCTAAAAATATTAAATATTTTATTTAGTAAATATGTATTTTATTGTATTCTTCTAAGTGCAGGATAAATCGAGCGTGATGTTCCCGGCTAGCTCAGTCGGTAGAGCTTGAAACTTCTATGAGTTATTCCTTATTGAATTGCGGAGTTTATTCCTTATTGAGTTACGGAGTTAAACGCAACGCGCTTTGTCATGTTACCAGAGGAAATAATAACAATTCATTTGCAAGATAATCTTATCCAAAATCGTTGAATTTGCAGGGTTTTAGAAACTGCACATTTTGGATATTACACTTCTTGTGATTGTTCTTGTGTTCTTGTGATTGTGAAAAATAATGCGTAACATTATTTTTATATTAAAATTAATTAATTATTAAGATATTTTTAATATAAAGATAAAACACTAAAGTGATTTTTATATAAGATAAGAAACTTAAGTACTTTTTTAGTATTTTTATGGTCAACAAAGTAAATAATATAATATTATATAAAGATCTGTATAAGCGAATATTTTCAAAAAGATACGGGGGACACTTAAGTTTCACCCGTAATGCCAACTTTGAGAAAATTCTTTTTTCGAGTCGTAATTTATAGTTTCTCTTGGCCTTTTTACTAATATGAACAATATAAATATTTCCGGGAACAGCAAGATATCAACATTGAACAAAGTGCTGTTATCTCAAGGCGTGGACCTGGACCATCTCTGGCACGCCATCGACCAAGTCATAGTCAAGACGATCATATCCGCATGGCCCATACTAAAACACAGCTACCACGCTTGCTTCCCGTCCCACGATATGGTTATTTATGATCTTAACGTTATACCTACTGTATTTATTTATTTTAGACTAAAACTACATTTTTAACTAAGTTATATAGATAATTAATGATATCGTTTTACGCATATTTTTATTATAATATTTGTATACCGCATATGGCAAGCTAGAAAAAAGGAAGACATGAACGTGCGACTATAAACGAGATTAGTTGTGAGCTCTATTCCTATTTGAGGAAATTATACTTAATATCTTTGTTTTTTTATCACTCAGATAATTGTATAATGCGTCGTTGAGTATCGTCACTCAACACGCAAAGCTTCAAATGTTGGAAACGGACATAAATGTCTTAACGTGAACAAAATGTCTTAACACTAGAGTTCCAAGTTTCGTGCTGTCTACGCTGTCATGTGCGGTGTACAGCGTCCACTTGGAATAAAGTAATAAAATATGTCAATTAACATAAATATATTTTAGGTTCATGCTTGCTTCGAAATCCTGGGATTTGACATTCTTCTAGATCACAAGTTGCATCCATATATATTGGAAGTAAGTATCTCAAATGCTACTTATAGTATTAGAATTATTGACGAATTAATTATTTTAGTGCCGACATTATTGAACTCATTCTGTTGTATAGCAAGTATGTATTTATAAATTTAAAATTGTATAAAATTTTTACGTTCTTGAATATATGGATTAGTTGGTCAGAGCGCTTGAACGGTTTCTAAGAGTTCGAAAATTTTATACGCTTTTAAATTTAGTATTTTCTTGACTAAGTCTGGAACAGTTTAGAAATTGTAGAAATAAGTACCTATGTATTTCTATTACAATATTATGATAACCTTTTCTTTCGCAAAAATATTCGCAATTATTCCTTAAATAATTGCGAATATTTTTGCGAACAAGAAGAATACCCATTTTTTTTGTTAATTTCTCTCATGGATTTCCGAGCTCCCATGCTGTAAATGGAGCGAAATGCTCCTTTTTTGACTGATTCTCTATCTGCAGCATTGCCCCAAAGCAATATTCCATAGAACAATATGCTAGAAAATAATTAAAGTAGGTACACTACCCGGAGCAGTATTAACATGATATAAGCTGCCTCACTTTTCTAACAGTGTAAGTAGCGGAACTCAGTCTGCATGCAAGAGAAGACAGATGGCGCAATATCAGAAAATTATAATAATGAACATGGATATGTCAATAAAACTGTACAGGATTTATATATTCCTGACATTTTTTATTCATATTATAGTTTATTGCAAATAAAAACAGTTTCTAAAGATGAAAGAGCCGAATTGATCGGGTGGCGGCGCTTGGCCTTGATCGATGAGCACAATAATTGACAAATACTCTAGTTTCAATGCGGCCGAAAGTTTCGGTTATTTTCTGGCCGAAACCGAGACTATAGCCGAAAATGGCCGAAATCGAAACCGTACTTTCTGTCGGTGACTACTTAATTCACATAAACGTTATGATATTTTTAGCAGTTTACTAAAAAAATATTGCCTTGGTTAATTATATTTTTGGCTATATATGCTAGGCTACTATAATATGTTTAAGATATTTGTTTTAAGACGAAGTGGTCTGCGAAAAATAACATAACTTTTCCGACAAGCCTTATAAATTTTACACAGGTGGAATTACATACGCATGCGAATAAAAGTATCGAATACCAAAACCTTATTCAAATAACTAAATAACATTTTATTATATTATTGAAAATAAGGGTAGGTACATTTTTTTTTCATAAATAGGTAAATCATTCACCAAGTTTCCACACGGACACGCAGCTAGATCGCGAAGTAAAGGAGAGTCTCCTATCGGACACGTTCACGATGCTCAACATATGGCAGTGCGACAAAAAGCGTGTCATTGAAGAGGATAGAAAGAGAATTCGGGATAGACTGTTGCAAAATAATAAGTATGTGACTAGTTAATATTTCAGCATCACGCTGAATCCCGCACCAGGTAGGGTAAACAGAGGGAAATTGGCAACATAGTGTTAAAACACTCCGTTCCGTTTTTCACTAATTATTATGCTGTATTATTTTTAGTTAAAAAATTGTGTTAGAATCTTAATTGAAAACGCAAAGGTAGTGAGTTTGATTCACACTCAGGGCAATGCATTTATGTAATTTTCTTGGTCTGGTAATAAAACAAAGCGCTATCTATCGATTGACAAGTTTCGCCATTGAAAGCTTAATATTTTGAAAATTGCAGTATGTGTAATATAGTGTGTTAATATTAGTTTCCCTGCTACATGCGGGATACACTTTTTTAAATCTTCATAGGTTCCCTGATTACACCCCCACAGAAGAAAAGGAACCTGAGAAGAGTCCTTGGCAAACTCAGATCCAATGGGAAGAAACACATCTAGGTAATTTTAGGTAAGCTATAATACGTTTCATACCTATTTTGAAATCTTTTGGTTTTTATCATAGGACTACAGCGAAGATTAAAGTTACAGGTAGTCAGTTTAATGTAAAATTTTCTTAATTCTATTCATCCCTATATATCTATTTATTTCCCTATCCTATCACTCCATCCTAATTGTTAAAATTGTTCTACTAAATTAGCTTCAGAAAAAAAATTATAAGTACTAGTTACTGATGATACGTTCCGGCAAAATTTAAAAATATTCCCGCTTTTTTCCGTTTTCGTTTTGGAAATTGTTCTATTTAATATTCGTTGCGTTACAAGTTATTATAATTTTTTAGGCATTTTATTTTTTTAACTTTGGGTTTTTAAGTGATTTTTATTACACAAATATACCGAAACAAAATGACATTTTCACAGACTTAACAGTTAGTTTAATGTGTACAAACGCAAATTAGACAAAGAGCTAGTAGTATATGAGCGTGCGGTGTGGCAGGCGCGTGTACCCGGTGGGCGCGGCGTACGCGGCGCTGTTCCAGCAGCCGGCCGCCTCGCTCTACACCGGCACGGCCGCCTCGCGCGCGCGCGGAGACTGCACGCGCACGCAGATACAGGACTTCCAGGTTACTTACTGCGTGTACTGTATAATATTTTTTTTCAGTTTCATACTGTATCCCGCACGTGGCACCGTGGCCGTTTGCTTTCCGCCATATTTGAGGTGTTGCTTGTTGGTTTGCGCAACTAAACGCCACGCTTTCCCTTATTACCAGACCAAAGAAAGAAAAATATTAAATATTATATTTGATCAAGCGTGAATCGATCTCGCAACTTCTCAGGTTTACGGTTGCATAGAGTTGTCTCTCACTCACGCACCACAAATAAGTTTCTAATATAAATATATATTATATTTAAATAGTAAATTAAGTCGACTATTTACTGACTCGAGTTCTACACGCTATTTTTAATTTTAGCAAAACAAAGCAAAAGCAGAAGCTTTAAAGAAACCTTCCCAACCGAAACCAAAAGAAATAGAAAGGTTAGACAAAGAGGAGACGAATACAGTGAGCAGCGCGAGGAGCGGCGCGCCCGCCCGGCCGCGGCGCGACCTCAGACACAAGGACGAGAGGGCCAGGCCCGTCATCAGGGCGTCCTTGCAACAAGTGCCGGTACGTCACGTCACGTCATGTCACGTCATTGTCAGTCACTCTCATTGTATCATAAAAAATATTATTTTATAAAAAAATATTATAATCATTTTTAGTTTATAAACAATAAGTATACATTTAAATAAATAAAGAAAATCATGGATTTATTCTGAAATAGCGGCTTTCTACTATGCTAATTTAATACATGTTCATGAATATTCGCAGGAAAAAAATGTTAAGTTTGAGTATGATGCAGTAACATTGACATTGAAAAAAATACTTGTACTTCTTACCGGCTCTTCTATTTAAGTCGTCAAGGACGTCATCATCCGTGGTTTTGTAAACTAAATATACACAAAATAAATATATATTTTTTTCAGTTTCACTTTATATCCCACACAAGGCAGTGTGACTTGAAAATCTAGTGTTAAGACACTCCTTTTCATTCCCTACTTTCCACCGAATTTGAGGCATTACCTGTTGAGTGGCGGAATTCAACGCCAACTCAATACCTTAACAATATTATATTTATATACAGAAAACGATAACAGAGGAAAAAGAAATGGAAGTTAAGCCTCCGTACGTTTTGTGTTCATACGAACCAGACCCTATTGTCGAGAAAGAGGAGCGGGAACGTGTCAGTTTGTTAGCGCAACGAGATTTCTTAGTGAGAAGCTACGGTATGCTGGAACAGGTGAATATGATTATATTTATATATTTATAATTGTAACATTTAATTAGTGTCAGCTGGTTTACAGGCGTACGGCTGTAGGCGACTAGTTGGGGGTTCGATGTCCACTTGAGGAAATGCGTGTTTCTCCGCATGGTTGTCTGTTCTGGTTCCCTCGTCCTGGAAACGATCGACCGTTCGATATTGTACGATCTAGTGATCGATTCTAAAATTTAAAGAAGTTATTTCATTTAATTTTTTTTATTAAAATGAAATTATAACTTAAACTGAAATAAAAAAGTCACCTGTTTACCCTACCATGTGCGGGATTCAACGTAAAGCTGAAATATTAACTAGTCACATACTTATTGTTTTGCAACAGTCTATCCCGAATCCTCTTTCCATCCTCTTCAATGACATATAATGTAGCTAATAATTCTTCAATTTATCAAAAATATTAATAATATAATGTTTCGATAGATTTATTTAGTGATGAAAAAGATTGGCACACTAAGGCCAGAGGATGAAAGGAAGTACGGAGTGTACGGACGACTCTCTGTAGTCTCACACACACCTAAGGTTATCAACATACATACATTTATTTTACAAATAAATAAAAATCGAGGCCGTCATACAGTCGTTGACTGTAAACGCGTAGTTTTTGAGTTCGATTCTCATTCATGGGGTTGAGTTATTTTAATTACTTCGTTCTGGCTATTAAACAAAGCGGAGGCCTACAAAAGTTGGACAGTCCGTGGGGAACGTGGTGTATAAAGAACCAATTTCTATGTTGGAAGACAGCGTTAAGCGAAAGAAAATAAAGCCGTTTTGGCGCAGCGCTTCTGATTGTAAACGCTACGACTGTAATTATTTTGATTTTTTTATGAAAAAAAATCTGATTGTAAATGAAATTTAATTGTTTTACAGAAATTATAAATTGTATGTTCTAATTGTGAGTTGTAAATTAAAAAGTATTTTATATTTTCTTAAATCAAAGAGGTGTACTGAAATTTTCTGTATGTATATAAAGTGAACCAAATTGGAAAAAAGAAGAATACACTAAGGAAGTTGTAATAGGTGATTTTCTAATTATGTAATTGATTAAATATTTTAAAATATCACACGCAATCTTGAATTTTAATAGTTTTAAGAAACTATGAATAAAAGGTCTGAAATTTCCACTCGGAATGAAATATTTAATATTTTCTTTTTCTCGCTCTGGTAACGCCACTCGAATGAGCAACAGAGTGTCCTAACATTAGGTTCCCAGGGTTCTTCGCTCTTAACCTGCTATAAATGCAGGATACAGCTTTAGGTAAAAATTATAAAATAAAAAAAGACTAAAAATAGGCTTAGGTACTATATTGTAGTTAGATATGAACCGAATGATTATGGGTGCTAGCTCCACTCGAGGAAATAAATTATATTAATTTATTTTCCCTATTTTGGCGCAAAATTAAGAGGGATTTTACACTACGCGTTATATAACGCATTATATGCCCATTTGTAAAATATTATATTTACAAAAAGTATTTGTTAATCTTAGAGTAATGTGTTTACTGTAATTAATGTAATTTCAGGTTTACTCAACGCAATAAAAGGAAGTGATGTAGAACATTAATGTTTTTGAACACTTGTAAATTTTAGTAACTAATCGGACAATGAATCAATTTCCTAAAGAAAACAGTTTTTCAATTATAAAATTAAAACACATGTTTTATTTAGTATCAAATATATATTTTCATATCATTTGTCCTACAATATATCTTAAATTACAAGTCCCGCTTCATGTTTTAATTCATGAAAATATATCATCTACAACAGTCTTGACACGCAATGTCTTAAAAATTGGGCAGTGGTTGGGCAACCGGGGACGCTATATCTGATTTCTACGTTCCCCAAGCCTACCTACCCTGCTTTATTGGCGTAAAGTTCTTTTTTCTTATTTATAATTGCACTTGTATTCTGCCAAAATTATGCTTTTAAATAGTCAAAATATCTTTTTCATAGTCTTGAAATTATGTTAAAATTGAAGTTTTTTCGCAAGTGACCCTCCATCTATGTTATCAAGGAGTTTTCTTTTGAGAGATGGTTTCTGTGTTTCTATTTTTGATATACTTGAGGGCATAGGCAGCTTTGGTCCCACCGATGGTGCTGGTTTATTGCTGTAAAATACATAGAATTAATTTCAAATTTACAAAATGTTCATTGAGGAACTACGTTTAGTAAAGACTGGGAAGTATGTTTATTAGAGATTGAAGATACGAAATGAACGTGGAAATGCGTATTGCTGCCGGGAAGAGTTAACGGTGCCTTAGCTGCATTGTTGAGACTTCGAAACGTCAGCACAGCTGCAAGTATGGCCATATTGGTAAAGACGCTGTTAAACGGCAGCGAAAGGTGGGTGCTACAGAAAAAGAACGTAAGAAAAACGAACTGATCATGAGACTGTGGACATATAATCTCTTCGTAAGATTTACGGAATCATTTTATCTGATAGCTATTCCAATGACGAAAGAATGATAAAAAAAAATATTTATGAAGGAAAAGTGAGTGGTAAAAGGAGAGGGAGTAAGTTAAGTTCATTGAGGGTTATACAACCTTGTTAAAATGGCATTAAAAACCTTAATAACACTAAAAGACCTGTCTATAGACAACCTGCATGCAAGTTTAGTTCTCAAAACTTCAGAGAAACTGAAAGTGAACTGAAACCACTTGTGTGAAGGTCTTGTTCATTTTCTACAGTCTAATTGATCCAACTACAAAAAAACAAGCAAAATGATATATTACCTAAAGTAAGCCATCTGCAGAGCCTGTGTACAGTCACACCGTTTGGGTGGATATAAAGAAAGCAGACTTTCTAACAGCTGTATCAAGTCATCGGAAGCTGCACTGAATATATGGCGTAGTTGTTGAGGAGGGAGAGGCTTGTACTGCACATAATCTGTTAAACTCTTCATTCCCTAAAAAATTGTCAATATTACAATAAATAAATTGTTTTATTAGTAAATAAGTTAGCAAACAATAAAACTAAGATGTTTTTAGTGTTGGGACTATATAAAAGACTGAATAAATAAATTTACTATACATGTTTTTTGTTTTTGTTTCATATATTACAACAAATTTTGACATACTGGCCAATTTTCTTCAGTTGGTGTTCCAAATACTTGAAAAATACGAGTTAATTGGTCCAAATCAGATTCTCCTGGCAAAAAGGGGACTCTTAATAGTAGCTCGGCAAGGATGCAACCAACTGCCCACATGTCCACTCCAGTGCCATATTGTCTAGCACCAAATAAAAGTTCTGGGGATCTTTAGACATAAACAATATTTAAAACAGTATAACTAAAAAAAATACAGTAAAAGAATATTCTTTGCAGGATTAACATTGTTAGAAATACAACACAATAATTTACACTAATTAAGAAATTTTCAATCACAAATATGTAACATGATCACAATACTATGAAAGTGACTTTCTTTCACTATACAACTTGTCCTAAGATTCAACAAAGTCCAAACTCTACTGAGAACTACTCCAAAAAAAATTAAATAAAAATAATATATATCTAATTACTTTCTTTAAATCAAAGAAAAAAAAATTGTTTCATCAATAATATTCACATCCTATGACATTCTTGATTACCATGTCCACAATTTTAATAAAAAAGAAAAAAGCGATAATTTGTGGATTCCCCACTCGAAGAAATTAAATATACTTACAAAATTTCTTACTAATGCTAAACAAAAAGTTAAAATTCTTCATATAATAATTTTTACTTGTAACATTTTGGAATTTAAATAGGAGACATGTACAAGCAATAAAGTTTAGTTAGAACAAAATAGTTACAGGTGATATTGTTTCTATTTTAAAGAGATAGATAATTAATTTGATAGATATTAATAATAGTAAAAATATTGTTTATGCCATTTTAACAAAAGATTTTTGGCTTTTACTTTAGAACTTGATTAAGTTATTTGCAAACTGGACTAAAGTGGTATAATTTTTGTGATTTTGTTTCCAAATGATGGGTGTAACCTTACTGTAACCAATTTGTGCAAGGATACTTAAAACAAGAGTATCCAAAATGTTTTACATTCACTATTTTTTTTTTTTTAGCTTCATACTGTATTCCGCACGAGGCAGGGTAGGCCGAGGGAACCCGGGAACCTAGTGTTAAGACACTCCGTTCCACTCAATTTAGGCAAAAAATGTAATCCCCCTGGATTCTTATAGGGTTTGTCTTAGAGATAGGGTGTATTAATAGCACATTATGACATTTCAAGGGCAATTTGAAAGAACACATCAGGCTGCAAGACAAATTAATAGTATGAAGATATTTTTTAAAGCAATGTAGCACTATATTGCTTTAAAAATAAATTTTATTTAATGTATTACTTTTAGTGGCAGAAAGACTGTAAAGAGTAATAAATAAAATAAATGTACATTAGTTTGTTTTAATTCCTTCAAATTCTTTTAAAGAACAATTACTGTTTTACACTAATACTAAATGTTGATTACTAGATATCAAAAATAACAAATTATAGTTTAAGTTTTGCTTAGACATATATGACTTTTTTTAGCTAGTATTCCTAGAATATTAGAAAATTTTATAATTTTGGTTAAATGTGTTAACTTTAAAAAAACAACTTGTCATTATTTTAAGAGTTTTTGATTATACTGTTTCTTTACACTATGCTTAATAAGAGGGAATTGATTTTAAGTATAATCATTCAACATTTCATAGAAAATGACAACTTCAATTACTTTATGTATTCAAATTACAGGCATTCTAAGATTTAAGGGTTTGTGACGGTTAGCAATGCCCCTTAAGTATTCCATTCAATTTGATTCAAAAGAAAAATCTGGAACATTTGCACAAATATAAAAATATCTTAGATGTCATTTTTTTAGCTGTAATTAAAAAAAATAGATTAATTTTCTATTTTTTTTTAAGTACTTATGAGTAGGCTTACAATTTGATGCCAGCTCATTAGTTGAATTTTGGGACACATTGTATCTAGTGTACACTATAGTAAATCTAAATACTAAAATGACTTAAAAGTACTTTTTAACATATTGTCATTAATACATTTATTTACCTGTACCATCTGGTGACCACTTGATGTGTGTTTATTCTTGTTGGAGAACCAAATGCTTTTGCCAAACCAAAATCACCAATTTTTAAGATTCCT
>DWMZ01006737.1:0-10169 GCA_018249855.1 Eueides tales michaeli | reverse complement strand
TTGAGGCTTGTCGTGGTCACAGCTTATGGGTTCGATTCCCACTCAAAACTGAAATATTTTGATATGAACATTTGGTGGTTTCATTTCTTCGCTCTGGTAACAAGACAAAGCGTGACGTTGAATTCCGTCGCTCAAATTCGGCGGAAAGTGGTGAGCAAATCAGAATGGCTTTACACTTCTCATGTTCTCTCTGATTACTCTGCAATGTGCGGGATATAGAGTGAAGCCAAAACAAAAACAAAAACTTAATTTTAACATCATGTAATATTCATACTTTAAAGGTAGTTAATCAATTTTTCCTTATTTATATTGAATTGTGAATGAAATAGTGAAATATATACATATTTTGCTTAACTTCAAGATTTGTCCCACAAATAGCAGAGGGAACTTGACAACCTCGTGTCAAGCTACTACGTTCCTATTTCACACTTAGACACTTCCGTTACCCACTTGATGTTGAATGGCGGAATTCAAAGCCTCGCTTTGTCTCATTAGGAGAGCGAGATAATTACAATAGTAAATATTTCATTCTCCATAGTGAAATCGAATACTCTACCGTTAAATCATCTACAAATGTACGTTTGTACCCCTGCGTTATGAAGTTCTCGGAATATTATGTTAATCTATGAATATATATTTGTATTTGTATTTTTCTATTTTTCTTAACTAAGTCTAGTTTAACACTATAAAATTATACAAAATTTATAACGTTGAGATATGCCATTCTCTCTTAAAGCAGTAAATAAAAGAAGAAAGAAATGACGGAGACATTGCAGAACAAAGAAATTTAAAACATTACGGAAGAGAGTAAACTTAACACTACGGCTTATCTACTAGAACAGAACAACAGTAATAATTATCTCCCTTGAACGGGGATCGAACTTGCAACCATTATATTCAAAGACTATTGACCTTAAATAAATAAACTTGGTTATCTAAATCAAATTAACTAGCCACTAAGCAGAGGCTTTTAATTAAGCTTACATAAACTTCCTCAAAGGAATATGATACAAACTTCAAACTTGTAAAGTCCATATAATAAGCAATGGTAACAGGAATTACGTCAAGCGATACTGTTATTATTTACATTCCTCAAAAGTCTATTTCAATGAAGGTAGTCAAAGTCAAAGAGATGATATGAAACGTAGCATTGACAATTTATGTCGGATTTGTACAATTAAATGTATATTATATTTTTTTTAATAAATAAAATTAATATTTGGATTCGGCTTTAATGGAGAAGATAAGATTAAGATTGTCATTGTTGTGAGTTTTATACTCATTTTGAGAATGTCGTGACGCAGAGGCAAAACGTTACGACCGTTAACGGAACGGTTCTGGATTCAATTCCAACTTGGGAAAAGAAATTATTTAAAATTTTAATTTCTAAGCTCTGGCAACGAGTAAAGCATTGCGTTGATTTCCTTCACTCAAGAATACCTTAAGAATTCAGCGCTAATTTCGAAATGGTAACTTATCGAGAACGCAGTAGACCAACACGAGGCTTCCAAGCTTCTTCTGTATATCGTACTAAATGCGGGATACAGTGTGAAGTTAAAAAGTGACATTATAATAAACTAGTATCATGGAGGGTTTGCTCATAGAGCTAGAAGTGAATAGTGATTCTCCTTAAAGTTTACTCTTTAACTATAGGGATGGCAAAGGGAACCTAGAAGACACTCCGTTCGTTCTTTTTTTTACGCTGAAATGAAGCAATCAAAACATTAAATATTACATTTCTCTGGCTGGTGACTGACAGGCCTTAATTATATAATGTTATATGTATGTATATATTATCTTCTATTGTTATTTACACAAAACATATGAATGCCCATTTATTGACAGGGTAGGCGATAGAAAGAACTTAGGAATGTAGTGTATGGTCACTCCGCTCCGATCCCCACTTTCCACCAAATATGAGGCATTACGTGTTTAGTTGTCGCTGCGCTTTGCCTTGTTGCCTTATAGTTACCAAATTAAAACATTAAAAATTCAAAATTTAATAAGTTTAGATTACGTAGCGAATTTAATATAAATTGCAACAGAAACGATGCATGAATCATATCTTGTGATTGTATGGATTTAGAAGCTAGATTTTTTAATTCTGTTCAAAAGATCATATACTTGTACATAAGACATCAATTTCAGCTTAATCTGAAATCCACGTAATTTCGAGATAAATGGTCGATAGACGGTAAGCAAAGTAATTCTACAGCAAAGTAGTTTTTTTCTTACCTTATATCTTAAAGCTTCTTATAAAATTTATACGACATTTGTAACGCAAATTAATATGTTTGCTTCTGGGAATCAGTCTTAGTGTGTTTTTATTTTCGAAGTATTTTTTTGTATGTAAATACTTGGATCGTGGTGTTTCTGAAACTAATAGTACATGAATAAGTCTGGTAGAAACCTGTCGTGTTGCAGCGGCACAAGCGTGTGACTGTAAACAATAGGTTGTGGGTTCGATCCCCACTCGAGGAAATGAAATATTTAATATTTTCAAAATAAATATTTAATGATTTCATTTGCGCTCTGGTAACAAGGCATAGTGCGGCGTTCCGCCACTTAATAGAAAGGAGTCTCTTGACACTAGGTTCCCAAGTTCCCGCTGCCTTGCCTGTCTCAGCGTAAAGCCTGCCTTAGCGTAAAGCTAAAAAAATATAATTAAATGGAGCAAAACCTTTCAGGGTCTATACAAAAATTTTAATATCCATAATAAACTTGAGTCGGTGGTTTAATAAAAGGACAATTTCCATAAAGGGCCTCCAAAAATTAATAATAAGATTCAGTTAAAAAATAAGTAGATTTCATTTTCATCTACGGTGGAACTTCACAAAATGAATATTCTTATTTACAATACAATAAAAAATAATATCGCATGAGCATAAAACGGTAAAGAAATAAGAAAAAAAGGCGAGGAAATAAACTTGTGACGTCCTGAGCGGTTTAAAAATTAGTGTCAGGACAAAACAACTCTCTAGAACAATTAATATAAACCTACCTGGGCCTTTGCTTCAGCACTCAGATAGAAAATGCTAAGACTTTTGTTTGAGGCCTGTCGTGACGCAATGGCACGAGCATGTGACTGTAAATACGACAGCTTGTGGGTTCGATCTCCACACAAAGAAATGAAATATTTAATAAGATTAAGGAGAATGGAACGGGTTTCTTAACATTAGGTTCCCGAGTTCCCTTTGCCTATCCTGCCGTGTGTGTGATACAACGTGAAGCTGAAAGTGAAAGAGAATTTTATTTGACACAAACAGTGGGCTATAACGATTGAAAAGAATAATGTGATGTTTAAGGCTATCGAAAAATGGGCTATGTAAAAAAAATATATTTCTTTTTACATATAAAAAAGATATTTATTTTTATACGAACCGCTGTATTTAAGATAAGAGCGTACAAAAAAAATACATTCTTCCACTTTATCAGATATCAGAGTTGAATCCAATATATTTTGTACAGTGATGTTAAAGTTAGACCGAAATCCAGAGTTATAAGAATGTATACAATATTAGGTGGCGATATATCAGTTCACATTTTAGTTTCATATGTGAAAATGCTTTATAAATTTTCTGTACACTTTGTACATTTTTATTATATTTTGTTTTAGGCCAGTAATGGCGCAGAGGCACAGCCTGTAACCTAATCGCAACAGGATCTTGCACATGGCAGGGTAGGCAGAGGGAGCTTTAGCACAGAGTGTTAAAGCAATCATTGCATGATGAGTGACGGAATTCAGTGGTATAATTTTTCTTTATTCATTTATATACAAACATGCATACAGAAGCAAATAACACTGTCTTAGGGTGAAAGAAAAATAAAGGATAGGAAACGTATGTAACGTGTAACGTACGTAAATAAGCAGGGCTTGAAAGAAGACTCATTTGCCGAGAGTGTTTCACTGGCGAACTAAAGGTGCCGTTTGTTAGACCGCGATGAGTTTGCTCAGGTATTGTTAGGTTGGTGGTACACTAAGTTAAGTATTGTTGTTAAATGATGTATACAATTTTGTTTATAAATTTTATGACAGCGGCAAGAAACAGAGTGATTCGCAGTCCGGATAATTGATTACTTTTATTTTTTTTGCTCAAAAGATAAAACGCAAAGTTGGGTTCCTCGATTGAATACGAGATGTTGAAAAAATAAAGCGAGAAATAAAAGAACAGAGTGTCTTAACACTAAGCTTCCTTTGCTTATCTAAACGAGCAATATTTATTAAGGATAAAAAAAAATATAGAAACTATCGAACTTCATTATAACGATATTTTTTTGATGACAATAAATTCCATTACTAAAAGAAGAATAAAGGTGGGACGGACTAAAAATTATAATGTCGTATTTAAAAAATATAACACATAGTTATGCATTTAATTCCAAGTATCCAAGAAAGTTTAAACACTTACAATATTATTATCGTTAAGATTCCTATTTAGATTCGTTGTTTTGTTTAAAATTTCAATAAAGTTTCATAATCCTGAATTATCTCTGCTTGGCCGCGATAAAAATATTTTTAATCACATCATACTAATTGTATACACATTTCAATATAAATAATGTCCACAATTATTCGGTCTTCATACAGCGCAACAATATTCTCACACTTTTCCCCTGACAGTTGTATAGAACGTTACAGTGTAATTACCGTGGGCTTCTCACTTTTTGAGAGTAAACTGCAAAAAATGCTAACGACTCGTTTATCTTTGTGAACAAAATTTCAAAGATACTGAAAATGTGTATTTTTAATAAATAGTATATGCTTATATGCCTTTATATATAAAAGCGATATAGATAGAAATATATTTTAACCCCAAAGATCGGTTTTGGGGTTGATAGCTTTATGAAATTAGATTTTTTAAGTTTTAGGAATTTCAAATTTTGTGTAGCTATTCTGTTTGGGAAGTATAGTAGATAGGTAGGTTAGGTAGCCCACCTAACACGGAATGTTGCAAAATTCGAAAACTGTGGTGTTGTTTTTGAGGTTAATGTTTGGTTATAGGAAGTGCTAGGAGTGTCAAATTATGCACATTGCCGTCTTTAAATTTGTTGATTTTTTTTAAATCGAACTATTAGTTCTGAAAATTAACGCATTCAAACAAAGAAACTCTTTCTCTTAATAATATTAGTCTAGATTCACTTCATTATTACACCGTCATGTATTCCATAACATAGAAGATAAGTGAGAAAAGCTGTTATAGTAAGCATTTTTTATGTAATAGAAATTAAAACAAATAATTTTAAATTTTTTGTTTCTTTGTCGACGCGTTTGTTGTCATATGCAAAGAAGGCTTGACTGACTTAAAGACAATTTTAATTATTGTATTTAAGAAAACTATTTTTAACATTTAGTGTTTGTTTTATTTTATTCGCTTAAATAAAAATGTTATATCAATATATAATTACAAATTCAGTGAATGTGTAGTGATGTGTGTTGTCGCGGTCGTTAGTTTATATCCAATTCAAGCAGAAATTCAATTAAATTAACTGAACAGGCCTCGGCGTATAAAAAAAAATATTTATATCCAATTCAAGCAGAAATTCAATTAAATTTCCTTCACGATCACAAAGCAAAATTGTCACAATCCTACAACTAGATAGCTAGAGAAACAATCAGTCAACGCCATTTACATAAATGTCGAATAACCGCAGGACGGTCATCTTGTCAATAGCACTACAGTTACAAGATAATAGGTATGTAATCGATGGATCCAGTGAAAATTATAGCTCGCTTTACAGCTCAGCTTCATGTTATTGAAATTGCGGATTTAGTTGGTGGTCATGTTCTTGATATAATCGTAACTAAAATGGGGTAGATGATGATCACAATGAGAGATTATGTATGTCTTCGTTGTATGAAGTAGTTTGTAGGCAATGAAACGTGTGTCTATAAGCGCAACGGTAGTGGACTGGAATTTCACAATAGACATTGAATATATTTTCACACTCTGATAAGTTTTTATTTGGATGGATAATCAAGAAACTGCTTGTTATTATTTTTTATTTTTTTACTATTTTAACTAAAATTACAGTGACATTATATTCAACTTCACACCTGCTATAGAGCGGGGTAGAAGAAACCAAACCAAAACTATTCTATAGTCTTCACCCGAATTCAATACATTGCATGTTGAGCGGTGAATTTCAATTTCCCATTTTGGTTTTGATGGAAAAAAATTAAAAAATCTAGATTAAAGGTCGAACCACGACCATCTTGTATTCAGTCTAAACTACTGCGACAAGATAGTCTCTAAAAGTTTACGCGGATTAGTAAGTAATCTCTAAGCCGGACTTAAAGCGAAAGCAGTAAAAAGATCTAAGTTACTAAAATATAATAATATCTTCTCAGTTCACTGAGAAATCTGTAAAGAAAAAAAACTGTTTAGTTTTGCGTGTTTTTCTTCAGGTAACCAGGCTAAGATATCAATTAAGACATTACGATCCCGCTTTCCGTCCTATTTTGCACAAAATTCAAAAATATATTTTATTTATTTAAGCTTATAATATTTTTTTTCTATGAAATATTTATAAATATTAATTGCTCTTTAATTTTTTCCTTTATTGTTATTTCAAACCTTTTTTAAGGTTTTCTGAACTACTAAGTACACGATAAGTCCCTAAACTTTTTGATTTTAATACAAAATGCTATTAAAACGTAGTATAACTATAACATATATATGTATGTGTATGTGTGTATGTGTGTGTGTATGTATATATGTATGTATATGAATATATATGTGTATGTGTGTATATATGTGTATATGCATGTATGTGTGTGTGTGTATGTATATGCATAATATATATATTTAAAACAATTTATATTATAATCCGTGTCTAGGATACTTTTTGTACCTTTCTGCCTTTTTTTTTAAATTATATTCTATCGTAGCTTAATGGTTGCCTGGAAGAGATCACTTAAAGTGATAAGGCCGCCACTGCACACATTATTTTTATTTTAGTTATTTAAGTTATATGAACTGTATTGATATTGTGTGTGATATTGTGTGTTCTACATACTGTTTTTTTCTTTATGTCGTTTATAACGTAGTAATATTATATTTATTCTTAAAATTTTACACATTCAAGAAGTCCTTTACAATGTAACATAAGATTGTGACGGTTCAAGAAAGTGCAAACATCTACTTTTCATTTCCACTTCATACTAAAACACACTTTATATAACTCATACAAATGTAGCTCTTTATATAGAGTTATAAGTCTCAAATTTGTATGGGGAACGCCGGAGCTATGCAAGTTCAAAATTGCACGGTCTAAGTCAAATTAAAGTTGGAGCTTAGAATTAATTCAATTGTTACACTGTGTACAATGTTTTCTGCGTGTGCTGGTTTATTTAACATATTGTTATGTTGATGTTTTAATCAAGTTAAAATTGTATGATTTATTCATATAAAATGAGTTATTTGGATGGAAAAACAAAATTACGTCATTAAGAGTAGTTTTTTTTTGAATATATTGTTTTTACATATGAAAATTTTATTTAATTAAACTTTTTCATTAAAGATAATGAAAAAGTTTAATTAAATAAAATTTTGTAATAAAGTCATTTCAGAATGTCAAATATATGAAAAATTATAAAATACAGTTCGTATGGTTGGACACGCTTATCTCACTAAATCCTGGTTTAATTTGAAAAATTCTTTGTGTATTTGGAAACACGGAAAAGCAGTTTTTATTATAATAATAACTATCTTATAGTGGATGGATATCTTTATGGATTTAAATGACGCATAAGAGAGACTTATTTTTTAAGATAGATTGTTTTAGTGCCACACTGAATCCATTCCATCCCGCCCCATTAAGACACTTTTTTCCCTTCAACTTTACGCTGAATTGTGGAGACATTGAGTGGCGGAACTCAACGTGTTAAACGTGTTTAATCACAATTATTGATGTATAAATATTTTTCTTACATTATTTTCTTTATATTAACTTACTTTCTACGTATCAAGATACATTTCATATATTTTTCCGTAACTTGTCAGTGCCATTGATAATAATGTGAGCCGTTATCCTTTCTCTAGTGCTGAGGCATCAGTACCCTCATCATTTCTAGTTAATGGCGGATTACTGAGCTCTTTATACTGGAGTTCAAGTGATCGATATTTATATATTATTACCGGCGGAAAATTGATTTACTTGTGTATAATATAATCCATTTTGGTTTGAGGGTTACGAAAATGGAAGTAATAGAAATTGATATGCCTATGAAAATATAATAATTTCATAGGCAAAATATAATATTTTCATAGCTTTATTGAGGACTATTTAAAATTTGATTAATATTAATAGCTAACTGTAGATAATTTAGTTTTAAAATTCTTTTCTGAGGTCTGCCCAAGAGTGAGACTCTAAATGCGATAGGTTGTGAGTTCGATCCCTACTCGAGATAAGGAAATATAAAAGAATATTTAATACTGGCGACCCGTCTGTCTTTTCATCCGCTTGGACTACAGAATGACTTATTTACTAAATAGAATTACTTAGGTGTAATAATAATTAAATTAATTCTTATTTTAAAGGTAATGTCTTAAAAATCATTCATGCATTAAAAACTAAAGCTTCTGACTCTGTAAAACAGTTATTTTGTAACAATGTTATCGATTAAAATTCTTTATCTCGATGAAAATTTTTAAAAATCTATATTAATATTAAAAAGCTGAAGAATTTGCTTGCTTTTTTCGTTGACCGTGTTAATCTCTTAAACGAATGGTTTCATTCAAACAAAAATATTATCAAATTGCCCCTTTATTGAAATTAAATATTTAATGTTTCCACTTCCAGAGCGAGGAAATGAAAACATTAAATATTTAATTTCCTTAAGTAGGAATCGAATCCACAAACATTAGCGTTTACTATCACATGCCAGTACCCCTGTACCACGACTTACTTACGTTAGTATATAATAATTATATTTCGTCAACTATCATGTAAATAAACCAACTATATAAACCAAAGAACAAGTCTTACAACGCGTTAACTACGTTATAAAGATGTGATACTCTATAATTTATTGTCATAATAAAGACAGGCAGAAGTGTCTATAATAAAACGTTAACTGCATTCTGAGAATTCAGCAAATCTTATTTTATTAAGGGTTTACGCCACCATAAACATAGATTCTGTGCGAATATCTTTTGTGGAATAATTTTACATGTATTATAAATATAATACCACACCACCACCGTACCACAAAATATACATACGAAACCTTTATAAAATTACTTTATTGACCGTTTGTTGTTTGTCAAGATCATTTGACTACAGATTGTATGGAAAGTTGAAGCTGAAATGAATATTCAATATTTGGAACAAAAAAAAAACAAGCTTTGAAGTCGACGCATTTGGAAGAGACGAGTATCTATGCATCGTTTATGCTGCATTTTCTATGAAATTTTCCGAATAATACGCACATGGCAGGGTAGGCAGAGGGAACTTGGGCACCTAGTGATAACACACATCGTTCCCATTGAAACATTTCTGTACGAGAGGAAAATAGAAGGGTCTCAATGGGGACAAAGTGTCTTAACACTAGGTTTCCAACTTCCCTATACCTATCCGGCGTACGTGTCTGCCGGTACACAGCGTGAAGCTCAAAAAAAAAATCCTGTTGGACAAAAATATAATAACAGTCAAGCATATTTACTCTAATATATGGATTTCTTATATATAAGAATTCATTATATCTAAGTTTTATTCAATCAGAATATTCTATAGAAAGTAATAATAAAAATGTGCGAAGCGATACTGATTAAGTTGCGAAGGCGGAAGATATTAATGAAACTAGACTGATGTGTTAAGTAGATATGTATGAATTGATTTTAAATTTGATGTATTTTTTTTAACTTTACTGTTTTTATACAGCTATATCTAAATGTAAATCAATAACCTATACCTGTAGTATACAAAAAAATATACCGGAAATAAATGATTTTTTATGTGACATACGTGTTGGTGTGTTTATGCATGCTAATCTCAGAAACAGCTTACTCGTTTGAATGCAATTTTTATTATGGTATTAGGGTAAACTTTTATATATATATATATATATATATATATATATATATATATATATATATATATATATATATATATATATATATATATATATATATATATATATATATATATATATATATATATATATATAT